>CM028132.1:824702500-824967500 GCA_016271365.2 Neoceratodus forsteri | reverse complement strand
AGAGGGCCCTGTGCTTTTAGTTTTGCATAACCGTATCCATAGGTGGAAGCACAGGCCCTCTCGGCCCTGAGCTCCCACCCAACTATAAGGTAGAGATGGTGCCTAGTCAGCCCCTGTGGCACAGGAGGGCTGAAGGGCTTGATACCTCACCTCATGGCATCGCAGCCCAGATTCAGGAATGAGCCTGGGTTGCTGGTGATCAGCATGGGGAGGTTGGAACTGGAAGGAGCTACCAGCAGGCAACTCTCTTCTCCGGGGGTGGTTAAGTGGCATCCCTCGCCCAATGGTTGCCCCCTGGTGGAGGCCAGGAGGCAATGCAGGCATGGTGCCCAGCACTAGGCCAATGGGTGGGTGGAAGGGGGTCAGTACTGGGGCTGTAAGGTACATACATGCCTCCACGTGCATGCGTCCTTCTCCTGGGGCCCTCAGGAGAAAATGGTGGAGAAAAACAGCGGCAGCAAGATAATACCTGACTCCCTGCAGGTGCCATTCCTGGACTGGGTGTAAGGTAAGTCCTGGTAATTCTGGGTGATGGGGCAAGGGGAGCCGGGCAGATGGAGGCCGTCTGGAGGGGGCACAAAAATAGATGTAAAAAAAAAAAGAGGGAGACAGCGCCTGAGGGCCTTGTGCTCCCAGTATTGCAAGATGGTATCCATGGGTGGGAGCACATGCCTTTGGGGTCGTGCGCTCCCACCTACCTATTAGTATAAAAACATAGCACAGGAGGGCCCTGTGCTTTTAGTTTTGCATAATCGTATCCATAGGTGGTAGCACAGGCCTTATGGCCCTGCATTCCCAGCCACCCATGAGTGTAGAAGCATAGCGTAGGAGGGTCCAGTGCTCCTAGTTTAGCATTAATAGTATGTATAGGTGGGAGCATGGGCCCTCTGGGCCATGCACTCCCACCTACCCACAAATACAAACACATAGCAGATGCCTAGAGGCATTCCAAGTAACCCTTGTAATGCATATTTGGCAATATCTCAGTAACCATAGTAAGTTCAGAAAAAAATATTTCACAGTTGTATTCATGACCTAGGCACCTCCAAGCATGCTTAGTACATCCAGCTGTGCTTAGTGAAAAATCCATATCTTGAACTATTTTTGAGATATAGCAGCCGAAAGGCACCACGGCCACCATAATGTAAAGTTTGCAAATTTGGAGTGCTGTAACTCTGGAACCAGTGTAAATTTTTGCACCAAACCAGCAAAAGGCACATTTGTGCTATAAGGGTTTGCCACCCTGCAAATTTTAGCCCAAATGTCCCAACCATGCAGTGGCAGTGAGGTGACAAAGAAACTGTGGTTTTGGCGGATGTCACAATATTATCCTATGGGAATAATTCACAGCTTCAGAGTACTGTAACTATGGGAGCAATGTATATTTTTTCACCACACTATCAAAAGGCACATCTGTGTTGCAAGGGCTTACTACCCAGCAAATTGTAGCCCAAAAGTCTAAACCATGTAGTGATAGTGAGGTGGCAAAGAAACTATAATTTTGGGGATTGTACTGTCGCAAATTGTGAAAGTATGTCACAAATTGCAAAAGTATGGTGCAACATTTTCTCAAATTAGCAGAAATGTCATGCTTGTATTGTCGCAAATTGTGGCAGTACAAACAGCCGGATCAAAATAAACATATTTCTGGGTGTTTTTTAAAATTTGTGATACATGATTTCTGTTCCTAGGACCCCCTGTAGGTAAACACAACAGTTGGTGTTTACCTGGGGGAAGTAGTTTTTAAACTATAATGTTTTTTCTCCACCACTAACTGAAAAGAAGATGGCAGTGGCATGACAGTACAGAGGGCAGTTGCAACAGAAAAAGGTGCTTTTGCGGACGAATCTGTCACTGTCGCACAGAACATGTATTTTTTTACCATAGGATATTATGGGAAACTTTAATAACTTTTGCACTGATTAATATTATTTCACCAAATCTTCAAAAGGCAAATCCTTGACCCATTCTCAATATGCTCTTAAATTCCATACCAGACAGAGAACTGTTCAGGCTGTGGAGAAGGGCAAAGAATTCACAAAAGTTGAGTTTTTTTCACACTTTTTGATGCTCCACAGTTCTGCAACCACAAATTCAACTGGAACAAACATTTCCAGATCCAGAAATCTATCAACTTCAATGCACATGCCAACTTTCAGAAAAATCGGATAAAAGGTTGCAAAGTTATTAAAGTGCAAAATTTGGGGTTTAACATAGAAGTGGCCGTGTATCCCTAATTATACAATAAAGCATGGTGAAGTGTGTATAACTAGATTAGGGGCTTATTAAAGCATCCCACACAGAGGGTGACCATTACATTTAAGTTACACACTCATTTCCCTATCTTTTATTTCTTATTATTGCTGGTCAGCAATTTTTTTTGCCACTAAATGTAATACTGAAGTGTCTTACTCACGCCATCAAGCTAACACTAGTGAGGCATGTCGGAGTCCAAGGTCAGAGCTGTTCCTGCTGGCAGTTGTTGTCCTGTGTGGCATGTGAACAGCAGGATCAAACAGATAGATTTTTTGAATTTTAATATGTTGAAGTGCATGCAAAAGAAAAAACTATGTGGACTCTCAGTGGAGATGCAAGTTTTTTTTTTCCCTCAGTGGAGATGAGCACTCTCGGTCTGGCAGCTTCTTACTATGGAGGATACAGAGCAGCCATTTTTTAGAAGTGATTAGTCTGCCAGGAGGATATGAACAACCAATCAGAGAGTGTCTGTTTTTGAGTGACTGGGTGCTTGCTCGCCATTACAACTCGCGGGTTATAATGGCAAATAACTCGGTCAGCCTAGTGAAAAAATTGCTAACCAGTTATTAGATAGATAGAGAGAGAGAGATAGATAGAGAGATAGATGGATAGATGGATAGATAGATAGATAGATAGATAGATAGATAGATAGATAGATATAGTTAGGTTTGAGTGCACACTTATATGTTAAAGCCACATTTTTGAACCTTAATACCTTTGCAACTGTTCAATGAATTTGCATAGAATTTTGCATGAATAATCTCTTTGTTTAGATCTCTTGATGTGCTAAATTTCCTGTAAATCCATCTAGTCATTTCTGAAATACAGGGGACCCAATCCGACACAACGGGGTAGCAGATGTGACAAACACCTTGGATGCAGTGCAGTCCAATTTTACAAGGTGTGGCACAGTTTGCGGTGGCACGGGGTCAATTCGTGCACGGCAGAATGACATGCAGCATAAGCATGTTGCACCCTTCAATGTTAATTTTTTTTAACCACCCCTGGACCCTCCCACTAAGGATTCTAACTGTGGTGGGGGTCCAACACAGAGAGCGCAAAGGTCTGGGTTTCGGCATTATGCCATGCGTTATTATGCATACGACATTATGACCCAGTACAAGTTTGCGACAGTCAACCCTTTTTCTGGCACATTGTGCCCAATCTGTGCCACAAGTCCCATTGAAGAGGTCACCTGGGATGCAATATTATGGCAGGGGGGGGCTGCAACACGGGGCTTGCATCTGGGAGTTAAGACTGCTGATGTTCTAAAATTGCAAACTCCCCAGTTTTTGATGTAAGTCACCACTTGTGTCAAACTCCCAGTCAAAAGTACCTTACAGTGTTCCGACGGGTTGTGAAAATATGGGCCCAGAGTGTCAAAAAACCCTAATGTTACCTGTTTTATGCTGGTTCCTTGTCCACCTATATCTCAGAAATGGTTTTAGGTTGTGGTCTGAAATTTTCAGGGTAGAATGCCTTTGCCTCACAGATAAGCCTTTTGAAGGTTTGGTTAAAAAATATTAATCAATTCAAAAGTTATTAAATTTTCAATTTTCCTATTGTTTCCTATTGGTTAAGTAGGATGGTGCACATGCAAATTCTATTGTGTTCACAGGACCTGCTGTATTTTTGCAGACAGGCTCACATAGTATTGCAGAGAGCCCAGTATATTTTTGCAGAGCTTTGTTGTGTCTGCCATCTTGTTTTTCAGTTAGCAAGAGACGGAAAATAAAGAAAACATGTAAAAATGACTGGAATACAAAAAACAAGCATCAGAACTTAGCTAAACGGGACAACATTTAGCTACTTTCTGATGTTTGTTTTTTACAACTGTGGCCAGAAACACCTTTTCTGGGCACCTAAAATCCTGGGGTGCTGAGGTGAGTGAAAGGACCACTTCTGCCATGTTCTCTGTATGAGAATAGTGCAATTTTCTTGACCACTGCAGCTGCAGCTGAAACTCATGCTGCCGGCAACAGGATGAGGTGTGAAACATTGTTTCCCTTGTGTATACTGGCAGTCCTCACTCCCCAGTCACAGTCCCTCTTATTCCCTGGTGTCTAGTGGCATCCCCCACCATCTGATCTCCATGCCCTAGTCCCTCCTTCATTTATATTTTTATTTATATTTTATATAATAACCCAGCACTGGGATGCCCACTCCCAGTGTCAGATGTCCCCCTCTCTCTTGTAGGCCATTCTTTTCCATTGCATAGCCAACATCTGGGGGCCCAATCCCAGTGTCAGCATTATGAGCCCCTCCAGCAAGGTGGGACACTGAGGAGACAACCCCGTGTCCTCAGATGGTTTATTAATGTTTACCTGTAATAGAAAAAAAAATTCCCCGATGTTTTTTTCACCTGAAACAAAGAAAATGGTCATTCATCATCGCTGCAGACCCCTCTCCCCTTCCCAACCCGCCCACTGAGTACCCACCTCCCCACACCCCTCTTTTCCTTATACTTACCATCCTAAATAATGAATGTCCTCAATTTCAGGAAAGCAGATTTCAATAACGAAAGCAAAGCAAACTTTATTCATATAGTGCCTTTCTTGAAACCAAGGCGCTTTACAAGTGAACCATAAAATATATAAATTGGTAAAACTGCAGATATATAAATTAATTAAAATCATCTGGGAAGGCCATCTGAAAAAGATAAGTCTTAAATTATGACTTAAATCTCACGACGGTCAGGCATTCTCTCAACTGACGAGGTAGAGAATTCCCAGGGTAGGGGACACAAAAGAAAAGGCACAAGGAACGGATGTCTTCAAACGTACTTTGAGAATCTCTAGCAATCCCTCATCGGTGGATCAAAGAGGGTGGAGGGGGCAGTAGGGAGATCTTTCAGGTAGCTGGGTCCCAGTTTGTGTAAGGCTTTAAAGGTCAGAAGACTGACCTTAAAGGTGATCTGCCACTGAACAGGCAGCCAGTGCAGTCCTCACAGCACAGGCATAATATGGCTGGTCCTAGATGTACCAGTCAATAGCCTGGCTTCCACAGTCTGCACTAACTGCAAGCAGCAGCTATCAACCTCAGGAAGACCTAGGTAGAGGGCATTGCAGTAGTCAAGGTAGGTGGTGATGAAGGCGTGGACCAATGTTGGAAGGTCATCTGGAGGAACCAAGTGTTTCACTCGGGTGATGTTCTTCAGATGGTAGAAAGAGGATTTGACAACGGCAGACCCCTGAGATTTCAGGGTCAAGCCATCATCAAAAATAACACCCAAAGTTATGCACCTGGTCGGATGTAGTAAGCTGGATGCTGTCAAGCCATATACCTGATGCCTGTCCAGTCCCCAGACCCACCTCTGGATGACCAGGGTCTGCAACCAACACATTGGTCTTCTCAGGGTTCAGTCTCAGCCAGCTGGTGCTCATCCAGTCCTTGATCTCAGTGAGACAGTTGTTAAACACAGAGACTGCATCCCCTTGTTTGGGTAGAAAGGACAGATACAGCTGTGTATCATCTGCACAGCAGTGACAACTCAAATTGTGTCACCTAATGATATCTTCTAATGGCAGCATGTACACTGCGAACAACATGGGCACCAATATGGAGCCCTGCGGGACCCCACAGGACAGGGGAAGGGTATCAGAGGAATAAATTCTAATGACCACCCTCTGAGACCTGCCCCTGAGGAAAGATTGAAACCCTTATGGGACTGTACCTGACAGTCCACAGAGACACCGCAGGCACTCCAATAGCACATCATGGTCCACAGTGTCAAATGCAGTGAAGAGATCAAGAAGGACCAAGATGGTATGTGCCTTTTGATTCCTTGCTAATAGGAGGTCATTCAATACCCTGGACAAGTGCAGTCTCGGTACTATGTGTCTTCCGAAATCCAGACTGGAGAACATCATAGACATTGTGGGTCACAAGGTGATCATCCAGTTGCAAAGCAACCACCTTCTCGATAACCTTCCCCGCACAAGGAAGGTTAGAGACAGGCCTGTAGTTAGCAGTACAGTCTGGATCCAAGGATTTTTTTTTAGGAGTGGTCGTACGACCGCCTCCTTAAGGGAATCTGGAAAGACACCCCTCTCCAAGTATCCCCAGACAATTTTAGCTAGGATCAGGTAGATGACATCTACACAACCCACTAATAGGGGTGTAGGGCCCGGATCCAAGCTACAGCTGGTTGGGCGCAATGTTTGGATGATCTGCATAATGTCTATGAATTCCAGCTGGCTAAAGTCTGCCCAGAGAGATCCAGTGCCCATCACTTCTCGCTGACCTCCACAGTCCCTCATAGGGAGAGTAGATCCAATGCCAGACTGGATACTGGCAACCTTATCTGCAAAGAATTAAGTGAACTCCTTGCATTTAGCCTGAGAAAATGCCCTTCCAGGCTGGAGACAGACTGGATTGCACAGTCTGCCCACAGTCCAGAATAGCTGAGCCAGTCAATTCTGTGCAGCAGAAATCTCCTTGGACAGGAATTCTGCCCTTTTATGGGTGATTTCTGATTGATAGACCTTATAATGTTGTATCAATCTAAGCCTGTCAGCATCTAGGCCCAACTTCCGCCATGCTTCTCTAGCCTTCGACTGACTCTCCTCAACTCCTTCAAGGGACCATCATACCAAGGGGTCCTTGGGAGAAAAGTGAGTGGTCAAACATGAACTGGAGCAATCTTGTCCAGTGCCTCTCCCACAGCTCTATTATAGACAAGTACAAGATCCCCTGGACTCAAGAATTCACCCGACAAGCCTGATAGGGCCAGTACCACCAGCAAACCTTCTGGAGTAACATCCCTTACAGGGCAGTACTGGACCATCTCCATAGGGGCAGGTCCATTTGGGGGGCCTTGAAACTGAACCTTATGGTGTGATAGTCAGACCAACTGACTGGTTTTACCCCCAGATCCATTATCTTCATCCCCAGGAGGAACACCATATCCAATGAGTGACCCCCTATATGGGTCGAGAAGGTAACCACCTGTGTAAAGCCCAGCACAGTCATTAGCTGGAGGACATTCTGACCAAATAGTGAGAGTTCATCTTCAACCCAGGCATTGAAGTCCCCCAGAATTAACCATCAGGGGGACTCCAATGCCACGTAGATGATAAGTCAGCTATCTCCTGCAGGAATTCTCCTCCATCACCTGGTGGACGGTAACTGAGGAGTATCCCACACCCTGCACCCTCACCCAGGATACACTTGAAGGATCTGGTGGACCCCACTGGCACAGCCACAAGGCCCAGTTCCAATATGATGGCAACACCCCCGTCCCTACAATAAAACCTAGGGCATTGTATCACCAAGTACCCGGTCGGAACAGCACAGGCCAGTATTGGGCCTGCATTAACGTCCAGCCAGATCTCGGTGATGCAAGCCAGATCCACTGTTTCAACAAGATCAGCTATAATAGCTGTCTTGTTTTTAAAAGATCTGGCATTGCATAACACCACCCGAGTAGGATGGGCTATCGAGGAAGACCTCAGCTTCTGCCCATTAACTATGGAACCCTTGGGTATGGTGACAAGACAAGAAATACCTCTGTCCTTCCTCCATTGCACCCCAGGGTGTCTCTTGGTTCCCACCACCTCCATCCATCCCCCCTTTTCCATTCCCCCACCAGGCTCAGTTCTCCCCCTTCTCCTTCACCTGGCTATCCCCAAAGCTTGACACCTTGGATAGGCATCTAATGACAATTATGGATATTCAAAGGAGCGCATTTCCCTGAAGCTGGTGGGGGAATAATGCCTGATCATATTTAATCCCTCCCAGCATGTTATTTTACTAAGGTAAAAACAAAATAAAACTAACTCAATACAATAACATGCAATAACTTAACAAAAACAGCAATAGCGAGTACATTTATGTTAATTAATATCTCACATAGACTTTCCAACTTTAATTTAAGAATTAAATAATGTCCGTAAGTTGACGATTTTTGCAGGGGAACTCTCACCACCCCCTAGCAATAAATTTAAAACAAAACATGGCCCTCTCACTGCCACATTTAAACCAGATTATATGATATATTCAGTGCAGGATAGGCTCTCTCACTGCCCTATCCAAGATATGAGATAAATAATCCTTGCTGACCAGCTAAAAAGTCAAAAAAAGTCCACACCTGATGCTACTCCACTTTGAAGAGACTCTGATAGTGCCAATTTTTCCAACAAGGTCCTCCAGTGGATCACATTGCCAGGTCTCGAATCAACTCCAAGGAGAGCCTCAGAATACCACCAATTCTCCCCACTTAAGTAGCAGGAGTAGCCCGACCTCTGTCACACAGCCCTCCGCCACTCCAGGAGCTCCGGCAGTGCATACCCTCTGGTTAGTAAGATGATAACCTGTCCAAGAGAAAAGTTATACAGCCTAACTGAAGGAGATGTGACAGAATACTGGGCAGGGCAAAAGAGGGTTTTAACATTAGTGACATCACGGTGCACCAGACAGATTGGTAAATCAGAGAAGAGAAGAAATGCACTTTGGTTCTCCTAGGAAGTGGCAATCAAAGTGAGAGAAAAGAGAAGAGCATTCAAAGGACTCAAAAAAGGACAGTGATAAAATACAGTAAAAGGAAAGTCTGAAAGAAGCAGGGAGGGCAATAAGGATTGAAAATGCTCAAACAGAAGAACAGACAGCACAGGAATAAACAAAGGAAACAAAACCTACAGATACACAAGGGAAAAAGGGAGGTATTGTTAGAGTTGCAAAAAGGGATAGGCAGCTTATGGAGAAGTACGAAGAGAAAGCAGAGGTACTAAATGAGTACTTCTGCTCAGTCTTCACAAAAGAACAAAAGGGAAACAGACATTCATTAGGCAAAAAAATCTAGCCTTACAGATGGAATGGACATGAGTCCCTTCACGTAGGAAAGGGTTCTGGAAGGATTCAACAAGTTGAAGGTGGAAAAAAACAATGGGGCCAGATGACATAAACCCAAGAATTCTTAGAGAACTTGAGAAAGAACTGGCAGCTCCCCTAGCAAAACTCTTTACCATTTCATTGGAGACCAGGGAGATACCAGAAGACTGGAAAAAAGCTACAGTGGTGCCACTGCACAAGAATGGGAGCAAAGAAGAACTGGGGAACTACCACGCAGTTAGCCTCACCTCAGTGGTAGGAAAGCTGATGGAATTCCTACTAAAGGAGAGGATATTAACATTTTTAAAAGCAAGCAATCAATTTGACCCAAAGCAACATAGATTCACAGCAGGAGGGTCCTGCCAAACAATCCCGGTCAACTTTTTTGACTGGATCACTAGGGTGTTGGATAGGGGTGAGCAGTTGATGTAGTCTATCTAGACATCAGCAAGGCCTTTGACTCTGTGCCACACAGGAATCTGGTCAGTAAACTGGGGAAAATTGGAGTGGGGCATAAAATAACTTGCTGGGTGCAAAATTGGTTAGATGGGAGGACTCAGAGGGTGCTAATGAGCAGTACCCTGCTAAAAGAGGGCATGGTCACTAGCAGAGTGCCACAGGGATTGGTGCTGGAAATTGATCCTCTTCAGTATTCATCAGTGACCTTGCAGAGGGTCTGGAGGGTAAGGTGTGCATTTTTCTGGAAGACACAAAGATCTGTAACAGAGCAGATACACCAGATGGGGCACAGAGGATGGAGTCCAACCTCATGAAACTAGAGGAATGGTCAAGAAACTGGCAGTTGAAATTCAATGTGAAAACATGCAAGGTCATGCACCTGGGAAAATGTAATACAGAAAGAGTGTACTTAATGGGAGGAGAACAATTAATGTCTACAAAACATGAACGTGATTTAGGGGTCATCATTTCTGTCCACATGAAGGTAAGCATACAATATGAAAAGGCATCACTAAAGGCTAGTGGAATCCTGGGTTGCATAGGGAGGGGAATCACTAGTAGGAGAAGGTAATCATGCCACAGTATACTGTAGATCACTCATGGTGCCTCATCTAGAGTACTGCATCCAGTCCTGGAGACCACACCTCAGGAAGGACAAAGATCGTTTGGAGACAATAAAGAGAAGGTCAATGAAGATGGTACAGGGCATGCATCAAGAACCATAAGAGGCAAGGCTACAAGGTCTCAATATGTACTCCCTGGAGCAGTGTGGGGATCAGGGGGACATGACAGAGACATTCAAATACATGAAGGGTATCAACAAAGTTCAGACACAGAATCTTTTTCAGGTAAGCACCTGTGCCAGGACTAGAGGACATGACATGCATCTCAAGGGAGGTAGATTCAGGAGCAATGGGAGAAAGTACTTCTTTACAGAGTGGGTAGTGGACATATGGAACAATGGAAAAAGCACAAATCCAGGCACCGCAGTAACAAAAAGTGCAAAAGTGTATTTCGCAAGCATAATAGTAATGGTGAAATACCACAGCCGTCCTGCAGTACAGAGACAAAACCTCTACCGGTTTCACACAACGTGTGTCATCAGGAGGGTAATACATCCCATGTCCACCATTCTTAAATACCGTACAATTTAAAGTGACCATGCATCAAATAAAGAAACTTATAATAACTACAAATGTGCAGAAAATGCAAAACATTTAAGAAAAGTCTGGTAGATATATTTCTCTCATAATCCAAGGCTATTAGCCCATAGTCAGAGCATTATAAATTTCCACCCTGCATTTTAGAAATTTCTAAATGGCAAAGTCCCATCAGGATAAAGCATCAAATGTATAACAACAATCAATAAATATACTGTCATTTCTTATTCAGCTCATCAGAAGGTCAAATTAATCCAGATGCGAAGCATGTACTCAATAATGATAATGCCAAACATATTTTTAGTCCTACCAGTGATTCAATATTGCTATAGACTATAGAGGCTATTGTCCTGGATTCCCCCCTTTTCCCTCACAAAGAGACAGAGACCATTGTTTGTTGTTGTGCTCAGATTGGCAATTAATTTATTTATATATCATAATTCCATGTTCCATTTCATCATCTTTATTATTATATCTCTCACAATTTAATTTATTTTCATCCATATATCAATCTCTGATCATCCCTCTTTCTTTCTCTTTTTCTTCCCCCAGGTGAAAACCTGGGTGCTTTCTTCTCCTTTTCTGTTAGGTAACAGTGAAAACCGAGACCGCTTTCTCCTTCATCTTCTTCCTCTTGGGTATTATTCCTTTTCTTTCCCCTCCTTCCCTTCCCCACCAGGTGCTTTACCTGTGTCCTTGTCTGAGCCTTGCCACCTGGGGTCTTCCTGGTGCTCCATTGGCACCCTGTAGCTGAGAGGTGGTTGAACCACTAGGGGTTGTGGAGGAAATGCTATGTTCTGGGGATATGGTCTGGGTTCCCAAGGGGATCCAACTTGGTCTTGGGAGGTACTGGCAGTGCCAGGTCTCTGGGCTGCAGAGGTACTGAATCCGCCACCTTGGTGGGTCCCACTGCCAGTGGTGGCACCCTAGTGGGACTGCATGGCCTTTCAGCTGGTCATTTCCCTCTGCCCCCTTTTCCCGGTCCCACTTTCCTTTTCTCCCCCAGTCTCCCTGGTTCCTCCCCTTCCACCAGTTTCCCACATTCTGTTGGCTTTTTCCGCCAACTCGATTATAGCCCTGTAGGCATCTTCCTTTGATGGTGTACTCTTCTTTGGTGCCATGTCCTTCGATCCTTTGCACTGTGAAGACAACTGATGGGAGGAAAACAAGATTCCATCGTTATCTTATGTTTTACAACATGCCTTCATGTGGAAGGGCCCCACCCCCTTGTAGACAAGAAACAAAATTCTGTTAAACAACGTAGTCCCATAATACTCCCATATGACCCAGTCCCGTATTTTAAGAGGAACAGTCGACCAATGGCACATTTTTTTTTTTTAAGATATACGCCCCCCCTCCCCAGGCCTCAAAAAATGCTAAAAAACATTGCCTCTTGTGGCTATCCAGGCCTAACACCACTCCCCTGGCCTGCTTCACCATATTATGGCTGATAAGCCTTCCCAGGCCTCTCTGTACCCCTTCCCATGCTCTTCCCCCAAGCCATCCCACCAGGTGCTGGGTGCTGGTCTATTCCCAAACTGCACCCCCCCCATCCTATGCCACGATCCCCCTCTGTGGCTGATCCCTTCTTCCCCTTATTGATCCCTGCCCCGAGTAAAACCTTGTCTTGGGCCCCCTTATGTCGCTTTGGCCGTCTGGCATGTGACATCACGCCACATGGCCAGGCACTTCAGTATCAGGCCTCCAGCCTGCTCCCTTACCTCGTGGCTCCCCTGTACCTTCCTCCATCGCTTCTTTCCAAGAGACCCCTGCCCCAGTATCCTGACCAAACAAACATCTTCCCACTAAGGCAACTTCCCCCGCTTCAGAAAACCAGTCTAGCTGCTTGATTTTCCTACCCCCTTGGCGTGTGACGTCACACCGTGCGTCTGCTCATTGCCCCCCCACTAGGCCTTGCTTCAGCCCTCCTTGCCATCCTGGTTCCTCGACTCACTCACCTGTCCCCTTCTGCCCTGGTCTGCAGCACTTTTGCCCTTTTTTTGCCACTATGGCATTGCAGCATTCATCTACCCATCTGCCTGGGCCCTTTCGGCAGACTGGGTCTCCCCCGCCATCCTGATGAGGCAGCGAGAATGCTGCTGGCCCCCTGAGTCACCTCCCCAATGTGGGAAACCAGAGATCCCTAGTGGAGATGGGGGGAGGGTGTAGTCTCCTCCTGCGGACATGAGGAGGAAGCCGCGAGGCTCATGGGATGGGAGAGGTGTCCGATTTCAGCCACATGGTCACACTGGTATGTGTGAGGCTCCGTGAAGCCTCAAGGAAAGGCTTTCCCTGGAATTGGCTGCTTCTTGACCCATTTTTGGGGAACCGCCCGATACAAACATGGCCTGGCAGGCTTAAGGCTTCCTGTTCCCCTCGCCTATCGCCACTTCCCCACCACCATTCATTTCCAAGGCCCCCATGGACCCCTAGGTCAGCCAGCTTCTAGACAAACCAGTTTCCCTACCACATAACACTGCTTTCCAACTGAACAGGCCCTTTCTTTGGCCCGACGTGCTTTTTCACATGTCTCCCCTATCTTAAACCCTTCGCCTCATGACTGGAAGGCCAGAGCAGACCAAACAAGCAACTTCCAACTCTGCTCTCACTAACTACAAACCACATTTACTCAAACCAGCAGCGGGGGCCTCCCCAGCCCCCCAAGCCTATTTCTAATGCACCCTAGACAATCTGTGTGTAAACATTAAGCCTCATTAAGAATTCTTCAGCCAGTGCTGGCAACAAACTTCTGCAACAATTTCATTACCAACAGATGCTGACCTCAAGTATTACATATGTAGACAATACATTTATATATATTTTCCCTTTTTTAACATGTTGTAGCAGCTACCTTACCTGCTGTGTCCTGATTGCACAAACCTTCCAAACAAAACCGTCAATCTGATGTGCTGCAGTTCTTATGAATCAAAACTCCCACAAAAAGTGGCTGAAACCCCTCTGTGATGTCCATTATGTACCTCCACTTACCCCTTCTCTTCCTGTTGCCTGGCCATTGTTCTATCCCCTGCCCCCTTCCCTTCCTTCCCCCCTCCCCTTCTGAGCACAACCATCTTGATGGAAAGGGAAGGGGTGCACCAGGACAACCTGGTCTGCCCCTTAAAGGGCAAACTCCATTGATACTATTTTACTTGTATATCGGTATTCCATGTGCATTGTAAACTGCCATTTAACTGCAACACAGATATTGGATCTTACAGACTATCAGCACCATCGAGTGGAAAACGAGATAAAAAGGGAATTTAAAACTCTAAGTCACTCATTCATCCAATATGCAACAATCACAGCAGTAGCAATAATACCAATATTGGCAAATAGCCAGGTTGCCTTATAACCCTGATCAAATTTCCATATTTCTCATTAATCATTTCGTTCTCCTATTATTGATCAAAGGCATTATATCCAAATTATTATTGAGTCCTGGTGGTCGCAGACCCCTCAAGGTAAAAAGCCAATAATCCTCTCTATTTAACAAGAGATCATTTATATTGCTCCCTCATGGTCTCAATCTGGCAGCTTCAATACCACAAAAACTGAACTCATGTTTACTGTTACCATTTCTATGTGTGATGCAGTGTTTGGAAAGAGCACTCCTATCATCCCCTTTTGCTATACTGTGCATATGTTCTCCTATTCTGATTTTCAGTGGACGTGTGGTCTTACCAATATAGATGGCTCCACAATTACTGGTAGCCAAATAGACCACATTTTCTGTAAGGCAACTAAAGAAGGACCTCATTGAGAATTCTTTGGTGGTATTGACAGACGTAAAAGTGATACATTTCAACACCACCAAACAATACTTACAGTTACCACAACGATGTGTGCCATTAGGCTTAGGGGGCAGCCATGTTGCTTTCACATGCCCTCTTTCTAAATCAGGCTGGTAGCTACTAGTTATTAAGTCTTTAATATTCTTTCCACATCTAAATACAATACATGGTGGATTTTTGGCCACCCCTCCTAAACGAGGTTCCAGATGCAAAAGGGGCCAGTGCTTGCTAATGATCTCCCCCAAAGCATCAGACTGATTGCAATAAGTGGTAACAAAATGAATCCTATTTGTTTCCTCTGTCTGTTTAACCTTAGGGGGTCATAGTTTGAGCATGACTAATATTAGAGACCTCATGCATTGCATCCTCCACCAAATCCCTAGAATAACCTCTGTCCACAAATCGCATAGATATGTCACTTCCATGTTTCACAAAATCTTCATTTTGTCTACAATTTCTGCATGCTCTGAGCAATTGGGCTCTGGGAATGTTACTGATAACATATCTGGGATGGCAACTAGGTGCATATAGGTGGGAATGTCTATCTGTATCTTTCCAAAACAATGTTGTTTGAATCCCATCAGCCAAATCACTTTTTATCTCAGTATCTAGAAAGGTGACCTTCTGTTTGTCATTCATGACACTAAATTTAAGATTTGGGTTGCTGTTCTCTAGATATGTAACAAATTCCCCCAATATAGACACCATTCCCTTCCAGATCATAAAAATGTCATCAATAAAGCGGTGCCACAGGTCAATCCTATGGCAAAGAAGATTGATCTGTGCGTCGTAGATCACTGATTCTTCCCCGAGACACAAATACAGGTCAGCATAATTTGGTGCAAAGGTAGCACCCATAGCTGTTCCCTTAACCTATAAATAGTAATCTCCCTGGAATAGAAAGGCATTTTTTGTTAATACTGTTTCAGCACTTTGAAAAACAAATTGTTTCCTATGTTCATCAATAGTTAGATCCGAATCCAACCAATGGCCCAATGCTAGTAATCCCTGTTGGTGTGGGATGTTAGTGTATAATGAACCAACGTCCATACATACCAAAAGGGAGTCACAGTCTAGTTGTATATCATCTAAAAGACCCAAAATGTCAGTTGTGTCCCTGATGTAAGACTGCAATGTGGGTACATACTGTTTAATATGCACATCCACAAAACGTGACAGTGGTTCCATAATAGAACCAATCCCAGCCACTATGGGGTGACCTGAAGGATTTTCTAGGCATTTGTGTATCTTAGAAAGTACATAAATAGTGGGCTGCATCAGGTGTGATACTGTTAAAAAAGAATGCTCCTTCTTGTCTATAACCCCCTTTAATAAAGCACAATCAAGTGTGGAATCAATAGTAATTTTTAATGCATTAGTGTTGTCCCCTGATAGTAACTGGTAAAAGTTCTGGTCCTCTAGTTGGCTCCAGATTTCAGTTAAATATTTATCTGTATCCATAATTACTTTTGCCTCACCTTTATCTGCAGGTTTTATAACTATTTGTTGATTACTCTTCAGTTCCTTCAGGGATCTTCTTTCAACATTAGACAAATTAACAAATGAAGAAACATATTCATTTTTACATAGTGCTTCTATATCATGCTCATATGCTTTTTCCAAAATTCTCACAACATCCATATAGGATGGATTAAAGGAGGATGGTTCTTGTAATGTCACATTTGATTCCCTAATCGATCCCACAGAATGTAATGTTCCAGCATCATTAATAGATGTAAGTGAAGTGTCAAGAATACCATGCAACATTTCTGTTTTATGAAAGAAGACCTTTAGATTCAAGGTCCTTGATAAACGTTTCAAATCCAAATAGACTTCAAAGGGGTTAATATTCACAGTAGGTACAAAGGTTAAGCCTTTCTGTTGAAACCATGTATCAATCTCAGTTAACTTTACCTTTGAGATATTGATCACAATATTCTCAGGTGTGTGTTCTAGCAGCCCCTGTAGTTGTCTCTGTGATTTCTTCCTCCTTGACTGGTATCGTTTGCCTCCCCTCCACATCCGTTTGAATTCCGGAGCTGATACTGGTGATAATGAGGCCCCTGGTGTCCCTGTTGTCCCAAAGTTCCTGATACAATGGCCATTCCTGGATCCACTGGTTCCTGAAACAGGACCTGACATGCACCTCTTCTCCGTGCAGTGTATTGTATATGTTTGGGAATGGATGTTGTTGTCTGCATTAACAATTCTTCCGGATACTCTTCTATAGAAGGCTCCTCAGTGTTATCAGAGTCACTGGTACTTGTGTATTGGGATGAGGATGGGGTTGCCCATCTATTGCATAATATGGACTTAGGACTTTGTGCAGCACATGCTGCACCATTGTTAAATTCTCCCATTTTAAAGTAATTATGCTGCTTTTTTCTTTTTGGTATATCCCGTATTTTATTCTAAGAGAACACATGGTCTAATAAATAGTCCTGTCTGTCTCTTTCCAATTTCTTAAGTTTTCTCTTTGTATTTTATTTTCTTCCCTCTCAATCATTTCCTTTAGCTTGTGTTCCAAAATGGGAAACCTAGGATCCCCTTTGTATTGTAAAACAGCTTCTTCCTTATTTTTTATATTTTGCTCAATTGTAGGTTGTTGGGAGACATAGACCTTAATTACTGCCTGAATTAGGGTGTCAGTACCTAACTGAAGGCCCCTATTCCAATCTGATATACAAAACTCGGTCTTTCTGTACCATAGCCTTTTGTGTTTAAGGCCTGTAATCCCCTTGGTGTTCTCCCCACTTTCAAGCATGCTTCCAGAGAAACCCGATTCCAGTAATGGTGCCTACCCTTGAGGGTTGCTCTCTCAAATTGGGTAAAGGCAATGTCAATGCTAGGTATTGTAGGGTCAACACTATTTACCACTTCTGGTGCTGTGTTTGCTGTCATCTGCTGTGATTCAGTGAATAAATCAGCTTCACCCCTCATGGCGAAAACTGAAGTAGACATAAGTCCTGTAACCTCCCCCAGATAGAAAGCAGTACTGCCAGGCTGAGACATACCTTAAGTAGAATAAACCGCTCTCCACTCCTCTCTGAAATGGAAATATGGTGTAGGAGTCACAGGGGAGGCAATGTCCATTCGCGCTTCTTACCAATGGATTCTTAAATGTATTCCAAATGGATTCAAAAAGCAATAGTACCGCAATAGTGATGCCAAATGAAACGACCGTTTACTTCACGAACACGTCCTGGGTACCAGCATTTAGAAGTGTAAAAGAAATGGACATTCTTCAAAAAATGGGTCAGCTGGTGATTACATCAGATGCCAATGTCTGAAAATTGAATGTTACTAGTGGTGAGCTCGAGGAATATAACCTTCAATAAACAAAAAAACCTCAACTCCACACACGTGTGCCACTGGTAAAATGATCAATGGAAAAAGCACAAATCCTGGCACCGCAGTAACAAAAAGTGCAAATGTTTATTTCACAAGCATAATAGTAATGGTAAATTACCACAGTCGCCCTGCAGTACAGAGAAAACCTGTACCGGTTTCGCACTACATGCGTCATCAGGAGGGTAATACATCCCATGTGCACCATTCTTAAATACCATACAATTTAAAGTGGCCATGCACCAAATAAAGAAACTTATAATAACTACAAATGTGCAGTAAATGCAAAAGGTTCCATGTCATTTGCGCTCAAACGTTTTCAGCGCGGTCATTAACCGCGTTTACTTTATAGCGTAATCGTTTTCCTCGCACAATGTTTTCAGCGCTAATGAGTTCAGTGCAGATCATGTATGTAGTAATAGCACAACTGATCAAATCCAAGACAGCTGCACTTAGAAGCCACACTGGCATCCACTCCCCACTCCCGTGTAAGCTGCCAGAGAATTATCGAGGCCACTGCAACTGAGCAGGAGATCTGCAGAGCAAGCAAAACAGGAAGCAGAGGCATCCCCAGAACAAGAGTCCTCATCCTGAACAACACTAACTGAGAAAATCTCTGTTATGGACTGTGTTACTACCACCGAGTGTGTTGTCTCAGTTGAACAGGATCCTTTGCTGAAGTGATAGCACTTACCAGGCCTTAAAGTGACTGCTACTGAGCTGCTAGTTTGTGTGTAAGAAGCTTGAGAGTGAAGAAACAACAGTTCCCAGCTGTGGGAACGAAGCTGGTAATGTTAGGGTATCCTAATGTTCTGCAGGGGGAAGTGCACAGTTCAAGCTTATTCTTCATCATCATAGATACTCCGCCCCAGTTTATGTCCTTTCATTCCTTTAATTCCTACAGGAAGTGCGTTATTTTTAAGTGCTGCTATAAACTGTGCATAATACACTGAATTTGCTGTGCGCTGTGATGTTGTTTGAGATGGAATGATTTTCGCTCATTTGTTTGCACTGAATTGTTTGCGCTAAGTTGTTTGCGCTGAATTGACATCTGGTAGATATATTTCTCTCATAATCCAAGACTATTAGCCCATAGTCCGAGCATTATAAATTTCCACTCTGCATTTTAGAAATTTCTAAATGGCAAAGTCCCATCAGGATAAAGCATCAAATGTATAACAACAATCGATAAATATACTGTCATTTCTTATTCAGCTCATCAGAAGATCAAATTAATCCAGATGCAAAGCATGTACTCAATAATGATAATACCAAACATATTTTTAGTCTTACCAGTGGTCTAATATTGTTATAAACTATAGAGGCTATTGTTACTATTTTACTTGTATATCAGGATTTCATGTTCCTTGTAAGCTGCCATTTAACCGCTACACAGATATTGGATTGTATAGAAGATCAGCACCATCTAGTGGAAAAAGAGAAAAAAAGGGAATTTAAAACTCTAAGTCACTCATTCATCCAATGTGCAACAAGAAAAAATTACTCACCATAGTAATGTTGTTTTTTCTAATGGAGTCTTGCTGTATTCAGCCATAATGCAGTTAGCCCCAGCACTTGAACTGCCCCAGAGAGGAAAGAGTTAACTCTATGCAGAAGCATAACACGTTGAGTTTGAGCTCGGTTTTCAAACCTCTGTCTGTGGTACTTCCCAGTGTAACCGTCAGATTCTTATGAGCCACTAACTAATATGCTATAGTATGGAAATTGTTCAAACATATAGCCAAAGGGCAAAAGATTCTTTTTTTGGGCCCAAGAGACTCAAGTCAAGAATCCAAGAAGGAAAGGCAGTGACAATATTTAAGTATAAAACACCAGAAAAATAACAACAACATCTACCCCACCCAAGAGGGAGGGTATAAGGTACACCCCAGAGGTGCAACACTGTACCTGCCAGCCCACTTCCCAAAACACAGGTTCTGAGGGGGAGGCAGGGGGGAGGTCTGAATACAGCAAGACTCCATTGGAAGAAACAACATTACTATGGTGAGTAATTTTTTCTTCAAACAACATGAAGTCTTGCTGTATTCAGCCATGATGCAGACTACCAAGCAGTTCCCTATGGAGAAGGGAATGCAGAACCTACTTTGGGAAGAGGCTCTGCAGTACTGCTGTGCGAAACCTAGCATCACTCCTAGCCTGGATGTCCAGGGAGTAATGCTTGCTGAAAGTATGTACTGTTTTCCAGGTGGCTGCTTTACAGATCTTTAACAAAGGTATATCTCTGGCCACAGCTAGAGAAGCAGATGTACCCCTAGTCGAGTGAGCCCTCAGGCCTGAGGGGGGTGTTCTACCCAATTTGTCATAACAGAATTGTATACAGGAAACAATCCACCTGGCAATAGTTCTTTTAGTGACAGGCTTACCTTTCCCCACTTCACCATAAGTGAGAAACAATTGAAGACAGTCATTTCTATATGCCTTAGTATGCTCAATGTAGTAGCTAAGGGCCCTCTTAACATCCAGACTGTGCAACCTTCTTTCACCTGAAGAAGAATGGTCAGTGAAATATACAGGGAGAGATATAGACCAGTTCAGATGAAAATCCGATACCACTTTGGGCAAGAACCTCCTACTGGTTCTTAGGACCACTTTGTCCCTATAGAAGGAGATGAAGTCAGGTTCAACTGACAGAGCCTGTAACTCACTAATCTGCCTGGCAGAAGTAATAGCTACCAGGAACACAGTTTTCCAGGTCAAGTACTTCAATTCGGCCGAAGCCAGAGGTTCAAAGGGTGGCTGCATAAGCTGAGCTATGCAGACATTAAGATCCCAAGGTGGAGTGGGCTCCCTAAAGGGAGCGTTAATGTGAACCAGACCCTTGAAAAACTTTCTGAAAACAGGATGAGATGCCAGGGAAGAGCCCTTCCCTGCTGAGACGAATATAGAGACAGCTACTAGATGAACCTTCAGAGTGGCGGGCCTAAGGCCTAGACCATTCAGATGAACTAGGTAGTCTAAGGTTGTGGAAATGTCTGCAGAATCAGGCAGGATGCCTTTCTGAGAGCACCAAATACGGAACCTTTTCCATTTAGAGTTGTAAGTTTTCCTAGTGGAAGTTTTCCTGGAGACCTTCAGAATATCCAGAACTCCTTAAGAGAGATGTAGTGCTGCATATTCTAACTCTTCAAGAGCCAGGCCTTGAGATTGAGAGACTGGAGATTGGGGTAGCAGATCCGCCCCTGGGAGGAGGACAGGAGATTGTATGTCCTGGGCAGAGACAGGGGACATGACACTGACAAGGACAGCAGTAGAGGATACAAAGGATGTCTGGCCCAATCTGCAGCCACCAGTATCACTGTGCAGGGTTGAGTCCTGATCTTGATCAGAACTCTGAACAGCAGAGGGAAGGGAAGGAAGGCATAGAGAAACCTGCCCTTCCAATCCAAAAAGAGAGAGCATCCTGGGGAACCGTCCCCAGGACTGGAGGTCTGCAACAAAACAGAGGAAGTTGATGATTGTCTGGTGCTGCAAAGAGATCTATCTCTGGAGTGCCCCACTTGGAGAAGATGACCTTCAGGATGTGAGGATCCAGGGACCATTCATGATGTCCCTGTGAAATTCTGCTCAGAGCATTTGCTAGTATGTTGTCCTTCCCTGGAAGGTGAAATGCTACCAGAGAAGTCTGAAGAGAATAGGCCAGAGACCACAGCTTCATGGCTTCTGTGCCTAAGGCCGAGGACCGGGTGCCTCCCAGCTTGTTGATGTACAACATTGTGGTGGTGTTGTCCATTCTGACTTGGACCACCTTGCCCTTGACTGAATCCAAGAAGCTCTGCAGGGCTAGGAAAACTGCCCTAAGTTCCAGGAGATTTATATGAAGGAGAGACTCCTGTGGAGACCAGACCCCTTGAGTTTTCAGGACTCCCAGGTGGGCTCCCCACCCTAGGAGAGAAGCATCTGTAGTTAGAACTACTGGTGAGACTTGAGAGAGAAATGGAACTCCTTGTCTGAGGTTGTCCTGGTCCAGCCACCACTGGAGAGCTTGGACCAGAGTCTGAGTCACTGGAATCAGTTTGGTAAGTGAATCCTTCTTTTGAGACCAAAAAGACCTTAGAGGAAACTGAATGTCCCTCATCTGGAACCTTGCTCCCTGCACCACTGCCGTGGAAGCTGCCATGTGGCCCAGGAGCTGGAGGAACTGTCTTGCTGGGTGGGAGACCTGAGGTTGAAAGAAGGAAGCCAGATCCACTAGGGCCTTCACCTTGCCAGGGGAAGGAAGACTTTTGCTTGTACAGTGTCCAACTCTATGCCTATAAGTGTGAGAAGTTGAACTGGTTCGAGGACAGACTTTGGAAGACTGAGAAGAAACCCCAGGGAGCTGAGTAGGACCTGGGTAGTTTGAAGAGCTGACTTGACCTGTAAAGGTGACTGACCCACTAAGAGCTAGTCTTCCAGATATGGGAAGATGGTGATACCCTGTCTTCTGAGGTAAGCCACCACTACTGCAAGGCACTTTGTGAGCATCCTTGGAGCTGATGTTAGGCCGAATGGCATGGCTCTGAATTGGTAATGGCCTGAAGGCAACTCGAACCTGAGGTATTTTCTGTGGGAGCACCTGATAGGAATATGGAAGTGGGCATGCTTGAGGTGCAGAGATGCTAACCAATCCCCTGGCCTTAGAGAGGGAAAAATTATTCCCAGAGTTACCATTTTGAATTTGGGTTTTGAAATGTGTTTGTTCAAATACCTTAAGTCTAAGATGGGTCACCACTCCCCTGTTTTCTTTGGGGTAAGGAAATACCTGGAGTATAGTCCTTTTCCCTTGTGCTGAGTAGGAACTTTCTCTATAGCTCTGAGAGCTAGAAGAGAGGAAACCTCTGCCTCTAGGGCAAGGGTTTCTGAGATTGATGCAGGTGGAAAAAACTTGGCCCTCTTTTTTAGAAATTTTTTGAAGCTGAGGGCTAGTCCCTGGCTTACTACTTCCAGGACCCACTTGTCTGAGGACACAGACTTCCAGGCCTGGAAGTAGTAAGCCAGCCTGCCTCCTACTAGAAATGGGGAGTCAATACAGGCTGGTACATCAGGGTGTCTGCTTGGCAGGAGCCTTAGACTGAGAGGAGGAGGGATCAGCCCTGCTCATCCCCCTCCTACCCCTCCCTCTGAAGAACCCCCTCTTTGGGAAGGGAGAGGAGGCCTGGGCTTGGTAAAAAGGCCTTTGAAAGGGCCTGCCTCTGCCCCTAGACTGCTGCTTGTGTGGAGTGGTTTGCCTTTCCTGGGCCTGTGCACTGCTGTACATGGTTCTGTATTCATCCATTTTCTTTATGTAAGCCTCTGTCTGCTCCCCAAACAGACAGTTACCTACTACAGGAAAATCCATGGCCTTAGTCTGGGTATTCTGTGAAAGACTAGTACATCTGAGCCAAGCATGTCTCCTGAGAGACACAGATGTAGCCATAACTCTAGATGCCACAACATTGGAGTTCTCAGCAGCATGAAATTGCATTTTGGATGCCTCAATTCCATCAGCAGCCACCTCCTGCAGCTCCTTGGCTAGCTGTGGAGAGTCCTGTTTAGCCAGTTCTAGAACCGTATCCAATCTGGATTTCTGGTACGTGGCTGTGTAGGCCATATAAGTAGCCTGCCTGAGTCCCAAAGAGGATTCCAAATACTGTTTTTTGGCCATGGCATCCACTTTCCTGAGGTCCTTATCCGGAGGGGTGTGAAGCCAAAGGAATGTTAGCCCTGTCACAGGCTGCAGCCTGCACTACCCTGACATGGCTGCAATGACTATACAGGAACTTTGCAGTTGAGGCTGATGACAAATACCTCCTGTCCATTCTCTTATCCACAGGAGGTATTGAATTAAGAGTTTGTAAAATTTTGTGTGTCTGTTTCCCCAAGGATTTATGAAGAGGGATAGACAGCCTTTAGGACTCTGGGATCTCCATCATTTCCACAAAAACAGGCTCTTCATCCTCCTCTGCAGCTTCAACCAAGGGAAGCTGCAGGGTTTCTGCCACATTTTTATAGAACAAAAAATGTGAAGGGGACTCAAAGAGCCTTGGAGGAGAGACACCTGAGGGCCTGTCTGGGGAGATGTCCAGTTCAATGGGCACTTCCAGACCCAACGACCCAACTGGTCATCATCATCATCATCATCATCATCATCACCGGGATAGTCTTCGTCTCCCTCCCACTCCTCATAATAAACATCTGGATCATAATCCGGAGGAGACAGAGCCGACCGAACCGACCATCTAACCCGTGGTACTGGTTCAGACGGAACCGGTCTAAGCAATTGAACAATGCTAATAGCTTTGGCTATTTCGTCTGTGGTTGGAGAGTGTAATACAGGATCCAAACCGGCAGACTAATGCTTCTTCTTTGATGGAATTGACCCCTCAGGGTTGGCTCTCCTTTTGCCCGAAGAGGTATTGCCTAGGTCAGTAGGTACCTCCTCAGGTTCGGCCACAACCAAGCTGGGCTGGTTGCCTGGATCTATGGACTTCTCGGCCTCCCTTTCCTTCAGCCTACTCAGTCTTTTGTCTAGAGTGGATTTTGGAAAGTTTTTACAGATCTGGCAATCTGACTTGAGGTGGTCAAACCCCAGACAATAAACACAGATGAGGTGGGGGTCAGCCTTAGCCAAGGCCTCCCCACACTCAGTACAGTGTTGAAACCCAGTAGGACCAGTTTTCTTCTTGGGTTTCTCAGACATGGCCAATCTAACAAATTACCCTATTGCAGCTTTCAAGCCAGGTAATAAAATAACTGATCGATTAGAAACTGTGTCATGGGCTTTTTAAAAGAACCAGCAAAAGGTCCAGTTCTTTTGAAACCGATTGGTACCAGAACACCACTCTAATCCCAGAAAAGAAAATTAAATTTAAACAGAATGTAACACGGTCAGTTCCAAACCGGACAGACTGGAAAGAAACCGAAGAAAAGAACAATTTCCACTTTTTCAGAAAAATAAAACACAGTCACTACCTATCTACACACTACCTGTACCATAGACAGAGGCTGGAAATCCAAAAATAACAAAAAAAATTATGCGGTTTAACCGAACGCTTTACATTTACCGAACCAAGCAGAGGAAATCTCTGGAGCGACTTCACTGTTAGGCGGAGTAAAGAATCTGATGGTTACACTGGGAAGTACCACAGACAGAGGTTTGAAAACCAAGCTGAAGCTCAACGTTCTATGCTTCTGCATAGAGTTAACTCTTTCCTCTCAGGGGCAGTTCAAGTGCTGAGGCTAACTGCATTATGTCTGAATACAGCAAGACTTCATGTTGTTTGAATCACAGCAGTAGCAATAATACCAATATTGGCAAATAGCAAGGTTGCCTTATAACCCTGATCAAATTTCCATATTTCTCATTAATCATTTCTTTCTCCTATTATTGATCAAAGGCATTATATCCAATTTATCATTGAGTCCTGGTGGTCGCAGACCCCCACAAGGTAAAAATCAAATATGCCTCTCTATCTAACAGGAGATCATTTATATTGCCCCCTTGTGGTCTCAATCTGACAGCTTCATTACCACAAAAACTGAACTCATGCTTACTGTTATCATTTCTATGTGTGATGCAGTGTGTGGAAAGAGCACTCCTATCATCCCCATTTGCTATACTTTGCATATGTTCTCCTATTCTGATGATCAGTGGACATGTGGTCTTACCAATATAAAAGGCTCCACAATTACAGGTAGCCAAATAGACCATATTTTCTGTAAGGCAACTAGAGAAGGACCTCATCCATCATGAATTCTTTGGTGGTATTAACAGATGTAAAAGTGGTACATTTCAACACCACCAAACAATACTTACAGTTACCACAACGATGTGTGCCATGAGGCTTAGGGGGCAGCCATGTTGCTTTCACATGCCCTCTTTCTAAATCAGGCTGGTAGCTACTAGTTATTAAGTCTTTAATATTCTTTCCACTTCTAAATACAATACGTGGTGGGTTTTATGCCACCCCTCCTAAACGAGGTTCCAGATGCAAAAGGGGCCAGTGTTTGCGAATGATCTCCCCCAAAGCACCTGACTGATTGCAATAAGTGGTAACAAACTGAATTCTATTTGTTTCCTCTGTCTGTTTAACCTTAGGGGGTCATAGCTTCAACACGACTAATACTAGAGACCTCATGCATCGCATCCTCCACCAAATCCCTAGAATAACCTCTGTCCACAAATCGCATACATATGTCACTTCCATGTTTCACAAAATCTTCATTTTGTCTACAATTTCTGCATGCTCTGAGCAGTTGGGCTCTGGGAATGTTATTGATAACATGTCTGGGATGGCAACTAGGTGCATATAGGTGGGAATTTCTATCTGTATCCTTCCAAAATAATGTTGTTTGAATCCTATCAGCCAAATCTCTTTTTATCTCAGTATCTAGAAAGGTGACCTTCTGTTTGTCACTCATGACACTAAATTTAAGATTTGGGTTGCTGTTCTCTAGATATGTAACAAATTCACCCAGTTCAGACACCATTCCCTTCCAGATCATAAAAATGTCATCAATAAGGCGGCACCACAGGTCAATCCTATGGTAAAAAGGATTGACCTGTGCATCGTAGACCACTGATTTTTCCCCGAGACACAAATACAGGTTAGCATAATTTGGTGCAAAGGTAGCACCCATAGCTGTTCCCTTAACTTGTAAATAGTAATCTCCCTGGAATAGAAAGGCATTTTCTTAATACTGTTTCAGCACATTGAAGAACAAATTGCTTCCTATGTTCATCAATAGTTAGATCCGAATCCAACCAATGGCCCAATGCTAGTAATCCCTTTTGGTGTGGGATGCTAGTGTATAATGAACCAATGCCCATGGATACCAAAAGGGAGTTAGAGTCTAGTTGTAGATCATCTAAAAGACCCAAAATGTCAGTTGCGTCCCTGATGTAAGACTGCAATGTGGGTACATACACATCCACAAAGCATGACA
Source organism: Neoceratodus forsteri (assembly GCA_016271365.2). Taxonomy (NCBI): domain Eukaryota; kingdom Metazoa; phylum Chordata; order Ceratodontiformes; family Ceratodontidae; genus Neoceratodus; species Neoceratodus forsteri. The sequence goes on along the minus strand of CM028132.1, from coordinate 824,940,733 downwards.
GTGGTTCCATAATAGAGCCAATCCCAGCCACTATGGGGTGACCTGGAGGATTTTCTAAGCATTTGTGCATCTTAGGAAGTACATAAATAGTGGGCTGTATCAGGTGTGATACTGTTAAAAAAAGAATTCTCCTTCTTGTCTGTAACCCCCTCTAATAAAGCACAATCAAGCATGAAATCAATAGTAATTTTAAATGCATTATTGGGGCCCCCTGATAGTAATCAGTAAAAGTTCTGGTCCTCTAGTTGGCTCCGGATTTGAGTTAAATATTTATCTGTATCCATAATTATTATGGCCCAACCCTTATCTGCAGGTTTTATAACTATTTGTTGATTACTCTGCTGTTCCTTCCAAGCTGTTCTTTCAACATTAGACAAATTAACAAATGAAGAAACATTTTCATTTTTACATAGTGCTTCTATATCATGCTTGCATGCTTATTCAAAAATTCTCACAACATCCAAATAAGGTGGATTAAAGGAGGATGGTTCCTGTAATGTCACATTTGACTCCCTAATAGATCCCACGGAATGTAATGTTCCAGCATCATTAATAGATGTAAGTGAAGTGTCAACAATACCATGAACCATTTCTGTTTTATGAAAGAAGACCTCTAGATTCAAGGTCCTCGATAAACGTTTCAAATCCAAATAGACTTCAAAGGAGTTAATATTCACAGTAGATACAAAGGTTAAGCCTTTCTGTAGAACCCCTGTGTCAATCTCAGTTAATCTTACCTTTGAGATATTGATCACAATATTTTCAGGTGTGTGTTCTAGCAGGCCCTGTAGTTGCCTCTGTGATTTCTTCCTCAGTGCCTAGTATTGTTTGCCTCCCCTCCACGTCCATTTGAATTCCGGAGCTGATACTGGTGATAATGAGGCCCCTTGTGTACCTGTTGTCCCGAAATTCCCGATACAATGGTCATTCCTGGATCCACTGGTTCCTGAAAATTAACCAGACGTGCACCTCTTCTCCATTCAGTGTATTGTATATTTTGGGGAATGGATGTAGTTGTCTGCATTAACAATTCTTCCGGATACTCTTCTGTAGAAGGCTCCTCAGTGTTATCAGAGTCACTGGTACTTCTGTATTGGGATGAGGATGGGGATGCCCCTTTATTGCATAATATGGACTTAGAACTTTGTGCAGCATGTGCTGCACCATTGTTAAATTCTCCCCTTTTAAAGTAATTATGCTGCTTTTTTCTTTTTGGTACATCCTGTTGTTTATTCTAAGAGAACACGCAGTCTAATAAATAGTCCTATCTGTCTCTTTCAAATTTCTGAAGTTTTCTCTGTTGTATTTTATTTTCTTCTCTCACAATCATTTTCTTTAGCTTGTGTTCCAAAATGGGAAACCTAGGATCCCCTTTGTATTGTAAAACAGCTTCTTCCTTATTTTTATATCTTGCTCAATTGTAGGTTGTTGGAAGACATAGTCCTTAATTACTGCCTGAATTAGGGTGTCAGTACCTAACTGAAGGCCTCTATTCCAATTTGATACAAAACTTGGTCTGTCTGTACCATAGTCTTGTGTGTTTAAGACCCGTAATCCCCTTGGTGATCTTCCCACTTTCAAGTACGCTTCTAGAGAAACCCGATTCCAATAATGGCGCCTACCCTTAAGGGTTGCTCTCTCAAAATGGGTAAATGCAATGTCAATGCTAGCTATTGTAGGGTCAACACTACTTACCACTTCTGGTGCTGTGTCTGCTGTTGTCTGCTATGATTCAGTGAATAAATCAGCTTCACCCCTTGTGGCGAAAACTGAAGTAGACGTAAGTTCTGTAACCTCCCCCAGATAGAAAGCAGTACTTCCAGGCTGAGATATACCTTAAGTAGAATAAACCACTCTCCATTACTCTCCTAAATGGAAATATGTTGTAGGAGTCACAGGGGAGGCAATGTCCATTCACACTTCTCACCAATGGATTCTTCAAAGTATTCCAAATGGATTCAAAAAGCAGTAGTACCGCAATAGTGCCACCAAATGAAACAACTATTTACTTCATGAACGCTTCCTGGGTACCAGTGTTTAGAAGTGTAAAAGAAATGGATATTCTGCAAAAAATGGGTTGGCTGGTGATTACGTCAGACACCAAAGTCTGAAAATTGAATGTTACTAGTGGTGAGCTCGAGGAACATAACCTTCAATAAACAAAAGAATCCTCAGCTCCACACATGCGTGCCACTGGTAAAATGATCAATGGAAAAAGCATTGAGAATGTATCTACCAGACTTTTTTTTAATGTTTTGCATTTACTGCATATTTATAGTTATTACAAGTTTCTTTATTTGGTGCATGGTCACTTCATATTGTATGGTATTTAAGAATGGTGGACATGGGATGTATTACCGTCCTGATAACGCACGTTGTGTGAAACCGGTAGAGGTTTTGTCTCTGTACTGCAGGGCGGCTGTGGTATTTTACCATTATTATTATGCTTGGGAAATAAACTTTTGCACTTTTTGTTACTGTGGTGCCTGGATTTGTGCTCTTTCCATTGATCATTTTACCAGTGGCACACATGTGTGGAGCTAAGGTTTCTATTGTTTATTGAAGGACATATGGAACAGCCTACCCCAAGGGGTCTTGGGAATAAAGACAGTAAGGGAATTTAAACTAGCATGGAACAGGAATAAGGGTATCCTCAAAAATAAAACAAACTAAGGGGGGGGTAGAAGGTAGACTAAATGGATCTTGCGGTCCCCATCTGACAACACATTTTATGTTTCCATGTTTCTCTCCGATGTTCAATTCTGTCATCTTCTGTGGACCAAGACACATCTTCACTCTTCAAAGCCAAACCGTAAACTGAGTAATCAAGGTAAGTGCTGTATAATGTATTTCAGTGGCGTTTTGAACTTATGTTCATAACTTTCCCAATTTTAGGAATTTTTTCACCAAAATTTCAAAATGGGCTGTTTGGGACCCAACCTCACGAACACTGCAACTATCATTTCATTAATCGGGCCTAGAAGGTGATTTCATAGTCACTGTGTGAAATCAGCTTTTGGAAAAGGATAACAAAATTTCACCACCAGTGTTCATGAGGTGGGGTCCCAAAAAGGCCATGTTAAAAATTTGGTGAAACAATTCCTAAAATTGCCTGAGTTTGTTGAAATGTTTCTATGCATGCACGTAACTTTGGTAATTTTCAATATTTTGAGTCTAAATTTTCAACATAGCCATTTTCTAACACCACCTCATGAACAGTATAACTGTTGTTTTCCACATCCTGCCTGAAACATTTTTTCACACCTGTGGCATGGAATGGCATTTTTGCATGGATTTGGAACTTTTCACCTATGGGGTTTATGAGGTGGGTCATAAGAAGACTATAATCAAAATTTGGGGTCAAAGTATGAGAAAATGCCAAAGTTATGACCATTCATTGCAGTTTTGGCACACTTGCTCGTAACTTCTGACATTTTAAATATCTTGTCCCCAGATTTTCAAGATAGCCTTCTTATTACCCAGCCTCATGTACATCACAGCTGTCATTTTTCAGATCACGTGATGCAGAATGGCATTGTAGTTGTGCAGAATTATATTTTGGTGTCGATTTGAAAATGTTCTGTACTGGTGTACATGAGGTGGGGCAATAAGATGGCTATGCTGACAATTTGGTCACTGTTGTCCCATACATGGATGTGCAGGGCACAGAGGCCCTGTGCTTCCACAGCTACATACATGTATGCATCTATGGAGGGACTGGAGCACAGGGCCCAGAGGGCCATGTGTTACCACAGACAAATAAGAATATGGTTATACTACCTGAAAAAGTAAGAACATTCATTGCAAAAAAATTTTGCTAACGCATCAGCTAGGGTTATTATTAAAGTGACAAAAGCAGGAAATCTTTCCAACCCCAACACCCCACACCCCACCCTGCAGACACTGATATGCATCAGGGGTGTGCCTTGGGGTTGTAAGCCCTAATGCTCACCCCATTCTCCTATACTGTACTCATTTCAGCTTATTTACTTATGGAATGGGGTGATCATTAGGGCTGATGATCCCAAAGCACAACCCCATTGCCTGTGAATGTTCGTAGAGGGGGTGGGTGTTAGGGTTGAAATCTCATCAATTACATTTCCATGCTTTTGTCACTTTTTATATCTCCTAACTGATGCATTAATAGTTTTTTTTTGCAATATATATATACATTCATTGCAAAAACTCCTTTAATGCATCAGTTAGGGTTAATAGTACAGCAACATAAGTCTTGAAATTTGATGTTTGGGTTACCGACACTACCACCCCACCCTCTGTACACCAACAGGCATCAGGGTGTTCCTTGGGGTCATCGGGCCTAACTCTCACCCCATTCCAGGTGTAACCAAGCTGACATGGTTCAGTACTGGAAAATCAAAACAAAATGGTTATATTAAATGCACGCTGAAAATAGAAAATAAAGTTAAAAATCTACGTCCGAACCATAGGTCTTCTTCAGGAAATATCTAAAAGAGAAAAAAACAAAGTTAGTATACAGAGGAGGTAAAATAAGGGATATATATGTGGGGAAAGAAATAAGGAGAAGGCTCTGGAAGAAGAAGTGATAAATGGCAAAATTAAGAGACAATCTGTGAAACAAAAAGGTGATGATAGGAAAGCCATGGCATAATAGGAGTGAATGAGATAAAGAAGTCCCCAGGTGGGGACTAATTAACAGGGCCTAGTAAGAAGGCTGAACAGTGACAAATGTGAGAGAAGGAGGCAGAGATGGAGACATATGGTGAAAATTAAAAAGAAATTAAATGTGTACAGATACAAACAGACTTTAGGGAAAACAAAGGGTGACTGAAAGATGTTAGTAGAAAATAAGTCTATCATTTAAACTGGAGGGCTGCTGGGAGCCAAGGCAGATGATCAGCTTTGTTTCCATGTTTTTTCTGTGGTCAGAATCCCAGAAGCCCTGCTGAAGGATACAAACAGAAAGATCATTGACACTGTGGTCCCTGGAGATAAAGTGGGATACAATGGGTTTATCAGTGTCTCCATTCTTGACTGCTCTGTAATGTTCCCTGAAATTGTCAGTGAGGTGTCTACCAGTCTCTCTGATGTAAATAGCTGCACACTTCCTGCAAAGAATACAATATACCACATTAGTGGAGATGCATGAGAATTCCTTGGTGATGTGAAAAAACACCTTAGGACCCCAAATTTCAGTCACACTAGAAACAAATTTGCAGATGTAGCAGTGAGTTCTGTTGCAAGGTTTGGTACCTAGAAGGGAGGAACTGTTAGGAGCAGATAAGTTGCTTTTTACCAGGAGATTCTGCAGGTGGGGTTGCCAGCAGTAGGAGGCAATAGGTGGTTCTGTAAAGGAAGCACCAATGTTGGGGTCAGTTTGCAAAATGGGAAAGTTACTGGTGGTGATGATACTGTGAAGAGAAGGCACACTCTGATGGAAAGGAAGCACTAGGGGAATTCACCATTGTTCTTGCATGACAGTATCCTTCCTGCAGGGGTCAAGGTTAAGGGGCATGTTACTAACCCAGGAGAGTGCTCTGTCCACTGAGCTTTTGGGGTTTCCCCTTTTAATGACAAAACTATGCATTATTTGGGCCTGCTCAACAAAATCATCCTCTTCACTGTATAACCTGTGAAGTCTAAGAAACTGTGAATAAGGCAGGCCAATCTTGACATGTTTAGGATGGAAGGAGCTGTGGAGGAGGAAACTGTATGAGTCAGTGGGTTTTTAATAAACTGATGTCTTCAGACCAGTGTTCTGTACTGACAGTTGAATATCCAGAAAAGGCAATGTAGAGGAGGATAATTCAACAATGAATTGAAGGGGAGGATGGGCTGTGGTAAACTTGTTGAGGAAGACTTGGAGGGTCTTCCTGGAGCAGGAGATGGCCTCCACACAGTCATCTATGTAGCATATGTAGAGTTCAGGCACAGTCCCTGTGAATGAGAGAAAAAACTGTTTCTCCACCCAACCCACAAACAGATTAGTAAAGCTCGGACCCATCTTGGTACCCATGGCTACTCCACTGACCTGTTGAAGAAAACTGTTATTGAAAGAAAAAGCACTGACTTTAAGAACAAGTTCTGACAGATGAGTTAGTGTGTGTGTGGGTGGCTGCTGGACTTCCTGCTTATTCAGGAAATGCTGCCAAGCTGTCAGGCCATCATCATAGGGGATCAATGTGTAAAGAGATTTGATGTCCATGGTGAAGATGAGCTGATGAGAGCCACTGAATCTGAAACTGTCAAATAACTGGAGAGCATGGTTAGTGTCTTTAACATAGGAGGGCAAGGACTCAACTAGTGGTCTCATATGGCAGTCTAAAAATGCAGAGTGTGGGATGTGGGGCAGGAGCAGGCAGACACAATAGGATGACCAGGGTTACCTGTTTTGTGGATTTTGGGAAGGAGATAAAACCTGGATGTCCGGGGATGCTGAACTTTGAGTCTCTTAGCAGAAGCAGGGAGCTCTTTGTTTTCAATAACAGAGGTGATGGTGGTGGTGTCCTCAGTCTGATAGTCAGCAGTGGGGTCCTGTGGAAGAAAAGAGTAAAACCTGGTGTTGGAGAGTTGATGTGTGGCTTCAATACTGGAGAATGGGGTGAGAGTTAGGCCTGACAACCCCAAGGCACACCCCGATGCCTGTTGGTGTGTGGAGGATGGGGGTTGGGGTGGGGTGGTAGGGTCGGTAACCCTTACACCAAATTTTCAGACTTTTGTTGCTGTACTATCAAACTAACTGATGCATTCACAGAGTTTTTTTGCAATGAATGTACCTTCTTTTTGAGATAGTATAGTAGTATCATTATTTTGCTGTGGGATCCTGCAAAGTTATGCACATGTGTAGAATAAATTCAACAGACACATGTAACTCAGGCATTTTCAGGACTTTTGTCACCCAATTTTCAACATGGCCTTTTGGGGACCCCACCTCATGAACACTGGCACTGTCATTTCGTTAATATGTTCCAAAAGTTGATTTCGCACAGTTACCATGCCATTCTGCCCCACAGGTGTGAAAACATGTTTTGGGCAGGATGTGAAGAATGACAGCTATACTGTTCATTAAGAAGTGTGAAAAAATGTCAATGTTCAAAATTTGGAATGAAAGTATTAAAAACTGGTGAAGTTACGAGTGTGCATAGAAACTGCACAACGCACACTCGTAACACAGTCATTTTGGGGAATTTTTGCACCAAATTTTCAACATGGGCTTTTTGGGATCTCCCCTCATGGACACTGGTACTGTCATTTAGTTAATCTGTCCTGAAAGGTAATTCCACACAGTGACTACAAAATCACCTTACAGGTCTGATTAACAAAATGACAGTAATGGGGTTCATGAGGTGGGGTCCCAAAAAGCAAATGTTGAAACTTTGGTTCAAAAATGTTGAAAATTGCAGGGATATCAACGTAAGTTCAAACCCCCATTGACAGCCATTATACTGTATGGCGCTTACCTTGATTCTTCATTTTGCATTTTGGCTTTGAAGAGTGCAGATATGTCCTGGTCCAGAGAAGATGATGGTGTTCAACCTCTGGAGGTAAGTATGGAGTAAGCCAGGGGGTGGGGAGCTGTGTGCACAGAGAGAGGATGGGGATGGGAGAGGGGGACAGGGGAGATGATGAGGGGATGTTTTCTTCTTTCCAGGTATAATAAAAGACATTGGGGATGTTTTTTTTTTTTTGCAGGTGTTTTAACAAAAAAATTCCATTTGGGGGGACCAGGAGTGGATTACCCAGTGTCCCTGAGTACTGGACGGGGGGGTTATGAATGCTGACAGGGGGATTGAGCACCCTTATGTCAGCAAATAAAACATAACAATGAGCTGACATGGAGGGAACCAGCAATGGAGGGCAGAGGGTGGGACATTGCACAGAGGGAGGTAGCTGGAGGAGTTCTGAGGCATTGTGGGATGGGCGAACCAGCAGCAGAGGGTCGATGGTAGGACAGCATACAGAGTGAGGGAGCAGGAGAGCTGTATAGTTTAAAAAAAATAAAGTAAATAGAAATATGCCTCAACCCTCTTGGAGGCACTTAAATAATAAAATATCCTTTATTTAGATAAACACCAGTAGCTGTTTACTTAAACGGGGTATGAGGAATACGATCCTGCCTTTAGTTTTCTAAAGTAATGGCCAGAAAAGAATCTGACCTTTTCAAAGGGGCCACACTGAAGTAATGTGGCAAAGTTTTGAAAGTTTCACAAAGGAACTTTGACAAAATTGTGAACGTTTCACAAATGGACCTTCGCAAATTTGTGAGATTTCTAATGGCCAAAGTGCAAAAACATATTTCCCACCATTATTTTTAAAATCTAATGGCAGGATTGTGTTCCTTTGCCCCCAATTAGGTAAACACAATTGTTGGCATTTACCTATGGCCAGTAACTTTTGAATTACAGCTGTTTTTCTCCACTGCTAACTGAAAACAAGATGGCAGCTGCATGACACTACTGAGGGCATTTGCGACAGTAAATTGTACTGCTGGCAGCTTTTGAGAGGCACATATACTTTTTTTCCCATTGACTATAATGGGAAACTTGAAATTTGAAATTTGAATAACTTTTGAACAAATTAATGTTATTTTACCAAATCTTCAGAAGGCACGTCAGTGACCCAGATTACATATTCCCTGAGAATTTCAAACCAGACAGATAAACTGTTTGGGCTGTAGCCCTGAGCAAAGAAACAGCCAATAAAGTGTTGTTGTTTTTTACATTTTTTGGTGCTCTGCAGCTCCGCAACTGCAAATGCGACCATATCACAACTTGCCAGATACAGAGATCTATAGTATCATACTGCACATGCAAAATTTCAGGCAAATCAGTCAAACGGTTGCAAAGTTATTAACATGCAAACCTTTTGGTTTAACATAGAAGTGGTCAAGTAACCTAACTATATATATATATATATATATATATATATACACATATTATTTATTTATTTAAGAGATTTACCAGGAAGGCATAATGAGCAGAGTACCGCTCGATTCCAGATGCGCCCTGGGGTAAGGGGTTACAGGAGTGCAATACAAAAATACAAAAATCAGTACATACAAAATCAGCAGGTAACAACAGTGGCCCATAATTCAGCACTTGAGTAATCAGCAGATAACAACAAATGGTCTAGAAGGGTGGATGCAGAAGCTGAGATGCATATGGTAGGTACAACGAAAAAGGATGAGGAGTATGACAGGCAGTGTTGTAATAGCATGGAAAATTTCTCAATTACATCGTGTGGTTAGAAATACAATACTATTTGGGTAGGCAAGCGTATCTACAGTAGCAGTTGAGAGGAGTCAGCAGAAAAAAGGTGCTGAGTAGAGAATGGGTCAGAAGCTGATAAGAGACATGCAGGGAATTTAGCGATGGGGAAAGCATGCGCAGTTGGTAGCAAAATGCTCTTTGAGGAGGGCATTACGTTGGGGAGTACTTGTAGTGAGTCTGATGTCAGCTGCCAGTGAATTCCATAATTTGGGCAGTCTGAAACTAAAGCTACCTGACCTGATCGGGTGGATCTGTGAGGAATGTGAAGGAGCCGGCGTCAGTGTTCCTGAGATCATAGGTAGGTAGGGGGCGGCGGTTAGAGATGTTGATAGATAGGAGGGCAGTAAGACCAGAATTTAGCAGTAATTCTAACACCGTGCAGCAAACGCCGATTTTGGAGTGATGGGAGGTCGAGGGACTGGTAGAGGTTGCAGTGATGGGTATTGGGAGGGAGTTCCAAGGTGAACCAGCAGAAGGAGTTGAAAATGGGGTTTAATCTGGCTAAGGATGTAGGGGGGGTGGCGCCGGAAATGACGTCACCATAGTCAAAAATTGGGAGGATCATTTTTTGCACCATTGCTTGCCTGGTTGGTAGGGGGATGCAAAGTTTGTTGCAGTGGAGAGCTCCCAGCATGAGATGTAGTTTTTTTTGCAGTGCGTCTACATGTGCTGAGAAGTCCAGGTGCTGATCTAGCCAGACGCCGAGGTAGCAATATGTGGAGCATGCCTCAAGTGGAGACCTATCCAAGGTATAGAATGTGGGCACATCGGTAGGCCGGGTTAATTTGGCTTGGGAGCCGAAGGTGAGGGAGACAGTTTTTTTTGGGTTGAGGAATAGTTGATTCTCCAGAAACCAGCATTGGACGGAGTTGAAATCCTTCTGGAGGTAAGCTGATATGGTGGCACCAGATGGGCCAGAGGCGAAGTGCACCGTATCGTCCGTGTACATATAGATGCCAGATTTTGTGCAGATAGTAGGCAGATCATCTAAGAAAATTGAGAAGAGCAGTGGGCCAAGTACAGACCCTTGAGGTATGCCACTGATGACAGGGAGGGTGGGGGATAGAGCCGTACCGATGCAGACTGCTTGGGATTGGCCTGTTAGGTATGAGTGGAACCAACTGAGTGCAGATGTTGACAGGCCAGTTTGGGCAAGTTTGGATAATAGTAGGGGATGTGAGACTGTGTCGAAAGCTTTTGCCAGGTCAATAAAAATAGCTGCGGTTATGTCTCCTTTGTCAATGCCTGTGAGGATGGAGTTGGTGAGGCGAAGGAGGGATGTGGTGGTGGAGTGATTTTTTCTGAACCCGCCAAAAATATGTGCATTTTTACAGTCTAGGATTACAAGTACCTTTGAGCCAAGGCTCTTTTACTCTTTTACAAAGGTTCCACGTCATTTGAGGTACAATACAAACAAAATATATATATATATATATATATATATATATTCATAGCAAAAAACTCTGTTTAATGCATCAGTTAGGGTTGTTATACAGTGACAAAAGCTAGGAAATTTGATGTTAGGGTTCCCCATGCACCCCATGCCCACCCCGCCCCCACCAACAGGCATCAGAGTGTGCTTTGGGGTCATCGGTCCAAACTCTCACCCCATCCCAGGTGTAAACAAGCTGAGGTGGTGCAGTATAGGAGAATGGGGTGAGAGTTAGGACTGACAACCCCAACGCACACCCCGATGCCTGTTGGTGGGGGTGGGGTGGGTGTGGGGTGCAAGGGGTGGGAACTCTAACATCGAATTTTCTTGCTTTTGTTGCTGTGGAACAACCCTAACTGATGCATTAAACAGAGTTTTTTCCATGAATTTCCTTGTTTTGAGAATGTGCAGTATAGATAGTGAATGGAATGTGGTAGTGTGAGCTCAAGGACCCTTTGGTAATGGTAATGCAAGTGGGAAACGCAAAAGGTTCTGTAAGAGCAAGGAGGACACCAAGGGAACAGTAACAGAAATGGAAGTGGAAACGCAATCAAGTAAGCAAACGCAAATCATTATGCGCATGGTCACAGTAACACAATTGGAAATGCAAACTCTTACAGTAACAGCAACAGTGAGGCAACAATGATGCCAAAGGAAACAGAAACACAAATGGAAACATGTACGCAAATGCAAATGGCAATGCACACGGTGACGCAAAAGAAAACGCAAATGCAAACAAAACCAGTAATGGAAATGCAAATAGTAACAGTAACGCAAATGCAAACACAAAGGGTAATGCACACGGCGACATAAATGGAAACGCTAACGCAAATGGTCATAGAAACGCAAGCAAAAAATGCTAACTGTAACAGTAACGCAAATGCACCCACTTTTTTCCCACAAAAAGTGCATTCAGAAGCACAGTGAACGCAAAGAATGTATGCATAATGGCCTCGAGCAGAAAATGAACACTTGAATACTAACTTGCTTATATCTCAGGAACTATACGACATAAAAAATGTAACATTTCATATGAATTATGACTTTCCTGGCTAGTTTTGCACTTAGGGGCTAAGCATTTTTTGATTAAAGTCCATATCTCGCTTTTAGATATGGGCCCAAAAAGGTAGTGGACATCGTAATGTTAGTCTATCAGAAAAATAGTCAACTCGAGTGCCGTAACTTTTCAGCCCTGTAATATTTTGTCACTAAACCACCAAAAGACACATCTGTTGGATGTTAGCTTTCTTCCTGCAAATTTCATCCCAAAAGACCAAACCGTTCTTTTGCAGCAGGGTGGCAAAGATTCTCTACTGTTTTGGGCATAGTGTCACAAAGTTTTGTCACAAATCACCCCAGGCAGTATAGTGCAGTGGTTTAAGGCTCTGAGCTGCAAATCTGGAGACCTGGGTTTGAATCCCACAGCCCCCACTTACATACTGTGTGACCCAGAGCAAGTCACTTAACTTCCCTGTGCTCCCAGGTTGCACCTGTAAACAAGCTTTCAGCTTAGTGTGTCTCACCTGGTTAAACAATTGGGGAAAAAATCAGGACACTCACAAAAAAAATCACGAAGTGCCATACAAAATGACACTACTTTGTGACACTAACTTATTTCTGGGTGTTTAACCTCAAAAAAGACATAGGTAGTATTCTCAGGGCTCGACTAGGCGAACAGAAAAGAATTGTGTCCCTAGAGGGTCCCAAATTTAAATGTCAAGCATTTCTGTAACCAGTAACTGAAAAATAAATGGCTGACTCACGACACTACAGGGGTCATTTGCAACACTAAAACTGCATTTATGACACTGTTGAATAGTTTGTTAACTTTTCCCATTGACTATATTGGAAACTTGTTTTTGAATAACATTTGAACCGTTTAATAAGTTTTCATGAAATCTTTAGAAAGGCATTAGGAACAACATGTTTCCTGAAGGTTTTGGACGGTCAAGCAAACCATGCGACCTGTATTCACAAGCAAAGAATGCACAAAAAAGCATAACTATGACTTTCTGTTGTACTTTATAGCTCCACAACTGTATATTTGACCATTACAAAACTTGGCAGATCCAGAGATCTATAATATTGCTCCAAACCTGACACATTTCAATCAAATCTGTCATACAGTGGCAAAGTTATTAAGCTGCACAATTTCACACTTTAACCTTTAATGGGGTAATCAACCTCAACTATAGTGGCACTACCATGCCACTATAATATATATATATATATATATATATATATATATAGATAGATATATATCTATCTATCTATATATATATATATATATATATATATATATATACACACACACACACACATATATATATATATATATATATATATATATATATATATATATATATTATTGTAGCACGGTAGTGCTACCATAGTTAGGGTTGAGTAGCACTTTTAAGGTTAAAGGGTGAAACTTTGTACCTTAATAATGTTGACACCGTTCAATGGATTTGCCTGAAATTTGGTATGCATGGTTGGCCATGGTCAATCTCATGAACTTTCAACTTTCCTACTGGTCGGATATACAGCTGCGGAATTAAGCGATATCCGTGTGTGCAATTACTCTTTTTTGTATATTCTTTGCTCATGCCTGCAGGTCACATGGCTTGCGTGTCTGGTCCAAAATCTTCAGGGAACGTGCAGCCAGGGTCCCTGATGTACCTTTTGAAGATTTTGTGAAAAAATATTGAACGGTTCAAAAGTTATTCAAAAAACAAGTTCCCATTATAAGTCAATTGGAAAAGTTAACAAAAAGTTCAACACTTTCTCAAATGCACTTTTTAGTGTCACAAATGGCAGTAGTAGTGTCACAAATCCACCATTTTTTCAGTTTACTAATCAGAAAAATGTTTGGCATTTAAAATTGGGACCCTCTAGGAACACAATTTAGCTATGTCTTTATTTTGGTGTTAAACACCCCAGAAATATGTTTTTTCAAATTTCAGGAAAAGCAGTGTCACAAAATAGTGTCAGACCTCTGACACTTTCGCAAAAATTTTGGCAAGTTTCTCAAATTGTGACACTACTTTTCCAGACTATGGCCAAAATGACAGGAGTTTGGTCTTTGAGCTGAAATTTAGAGGGAAGGCAGCCAACATTTCTCAGATGTGCCTTTTGGTGGTTTGGTGACAAAATATTGCATGACTGCTAGATTCACGGTACTCGAGAAGTTGAGATGCAGTACTCGAAGTTGATATTTTTTTCCCCTAGACTAACATGGTGGTGTTTGCTGCTCATTTCGGGGCTCGTATCTCAGAAATGGTGAGAGATACAGAATTTTTGTCAAGACAATGGGCTACTCATTCAACGAAAACCTAGCCAGGAAACTCATGAATAATGTGACATTTAATTTTTTTTTCTACATCGCACGGTTCCTGAGATATAAGCAATTTAGTATTCCAACAGCTCATTTTCTGCTCCCTGGCCCATTATTATGCATACATTCTTTGTATACACTGTGTTTCTCCATGCAGCTGTTGGACAAAAACAGGGTGTGCTCTTCCATTACTGTTACAGTTACCATTTCTACTTGCGTTTCTATACCCATTTATGCTACCGTTCCATTACGCACACCATGTGCATTATCCTCTTTATCTGTTTGTACATTGCTTAAGTTACTTTTTACCATTTGTGTCTACAGTACTGTTTCTGTTTGGCTTTCACTATGTGTCACCATGTGCATTACCATTTGTGTTTGTGGCCACCCTTCCGTTTGCATTTATCTTTCGTTTTGCATTATCGTTGTTGTTACCGTTACCATTTGCATTTCCAATTGTGTTCCCATGCCCGTGCACAGTACAGTTTGCATTTCGATACGCACTTGCATTTGTGTTTCTGTTTCCTTTGGTGTTATCATTGCTGTTACCATTACCATTTGCATTTCCAATTGCGGTACCGTGACCATGCATGTTACAGTTTGTGTTTCCGTACGTGCTTGTGTTCGTGTTTCTGTTTCCTATGGTGTTATTTTAGCTGTTACCATTTCAATTTGCGTTTCCAATTGCGGTAATGTGACCATGCACATTATGGTTTGTGTTTCCATACGCGCTTACGTTTGCCTTTCCATTTCTGTTTACTTTGGCATTATTTTTGCTGTTACTGTTATTATTTGCATTTGCAATTGTGGTACCATGACCGTGCGCATTACACTTTGTGTTTCTATACGCACTTGTGTTTGCCTTTCCGTTTCTGTTTCCTTTTAGCATTATTGTTGCTGTAACAGTTAACATTTTCATTTACAATAGCGGTACCGTGACTGTGCTTGTTACCAGTTGTGTTTCCATATGTGCTCGTGTCTCTGTTTACTTCACTGTTCACTTTGGCGCCACTTTGCACTTACATTTCTATTAACGCTTGCATTATCATTTACTTTTTCCACCATGTGCATAACCATTAGTGCTTGTGTTTGCATTGCAGTAACAGTTACTATGTCATAAGATATCAGGTGGTGGTGGGAGGCATGAAAGATCCGCCTCCCACCACCACATTCTATCTAATTATTTATAGTCCTCCTTCTCAAAAAGAAGGAAATTAATGGCAAAAAACTCTGTTTAATGCATCAGTTAGGGTTGTTTCACAGCGATAAAAAGCGAGGAAATTTGGTGTTGTTAGGGTTGAAAGCCCCCCACTTACACCCCCGCCCTACCCCCCAAATAGCATTGGGGTGTGCGTTGGGGTTGTCGGTCCTAACTCTCACCCCATTCTCCTATACCTCAGCTTGTTTACACATGTGAAGGGGTGATGACCCCAACGCACACCCTGATGCTGGTTAGGGGGTGCAAGGGGGGCTTTTAACCCTAACACCATATTTACTCACTTTTGTCACTGTGGAACAACCCTAACTGATGCATTAAATGGAATTTTTTGCCATATATATATATAATAACTGGTGACCCCCAATATCAACCTGTTTTTGAGACTTGTAAAAAGTCATATCAACCTGCGAGTTGATATGACAAGTCATATCAACCCACACAAAGTAATTATAAAAAATTAAAGATAGTCAGAAGTGTGTCTTATGGATTTTTTATACACCCTCAGTGTGTGATGATTGTGTAAACCTCTCAAGCTTCACTCTCGAGGTTTTATGGGTCATCACACACCTGGGTGTGTAAAAAAATCCATATCCACACTTGCCTATCCATTGTTCTCTATATATGTATGTATATATATATATATATATATATATATATATATATATATATATATACTTTGCAAAACCTTCATTAATGCATTAGTTAAGGTTGTTTCCACAGCAACAAAAGTGTGGAAATTCAACATTAGGGTTAGGGACCAGAACAACACTTTCCAGATCCAGAGATCTATGGTACATGGTTGTGCATGCAAAATTTCAGGCAAATCAGACAAACAGTAGCAAAGTTACTAAAGTGCAAACTTTGAAGTTTAACATAGAAGTGACCATGCAACCCTGACTATATTGGCCCTACCGGGCGGGTATAATTGTAGTGCCACGGTAGTGATGCTATAGTTAGGGTTGAGTAAGCACTTAATGTTAAACCTCAAATTTTGTACCTTAATAACTTTGCCACCGTAAAACGGATTTGCCTAAAATTTTGCATGTGCAGTCTAGTACCATAGATCTCTGATCCTACAAGTTGTGTTATGGTCAGATGTACAGTTGAGGAGCAGCAGAACACCCAAAATACAAATAAATGGACTTTTTGTGCATTTCTTTGCTTGCACCAACAGCCTGCATGATTTGTCCATTTGGTCTGAAATGTTCAGGGAAGATGCAGTCTGGGTCACCAGTGTGCCTTTTGAAGATTTGGTGTAAAAATAGTAAACCATTCAAAAGTCATTCAAAAAACAAATTTCCCATTATAGTCAATGGGGAAACATGTATGTGTCTCACGAAAGTGTCACAAGTACAATTTTCCTTTTGCAAATGGCCCTTTTACTTTTGTGCTGCCGCCATCTTGTTTTCAGTTAACAAGAGAGAAAAATACCTGGCTTTTAAATTTAGGGCCCTCTAGGTAAACACTTACTGTTGGGTTTACCTAGTTGGGTCCTGAGGATGCCTGCCCTATCTTTTGGGGGAGTAAAACCCCCTAGAAATGCCATTTTTAAAATTGGCTCTATAGTACATTCACAAATCGGGAAAATCAGAACATACTTTTGCAAATGCAAAGTTTCTATGCTGTTTTTTAGAAACGTCTCACAATTTGTGAAAGAACTTTGCCTAAAACTGCAAATTTTGCCATCCCCTGCAATAAAATGGTTGGGGCTCTTGGCTGAAATTTGCAGGGGTGACAAGCCCTGGTCACACAGATGTGATGTTTCATGGGTTAGTGCCAAAACATTCAACTGGTTCAAAGTCACAGTGTTTTGAATTTGAGAAATTTCTCATAGGATAACATTGCGGCTTCCATGATACCTTTCGGTGCCTGTATCTCAAAAATGAAGCGAGATACAGAGTTTTTGTTACCCACAGTTTAGATCATTTTAAGGTGAACTAATTTATAGAAACAAGTTTGGAAATCATAGATTACACCAGCAGTGGAATTTTTTTTCCTATTTGCTATGGTTACAGAGATACTGGCACATTAGTGTCACAAGGGTTCCAAGGGTGCCATTTCAGTGTATTTTGGTGCCCATATCTTGTAATGGATGTGAGATATGGATTTGGTTGATTTATCTCACATAAAGTACTTGCTGTCATGATTACAATGGCACTGGAATTTTTTTTCTAGCTGCTATTGTTGCTGAGATATTAGCAAATTAGTGTTACAAGGATTCCTTGCCCTGTAGGGCTTCTGTATGGCTCCGTAGTTATGTGTAAGTGAGAGCACAGGGCCCGGAGTGCCCACGCTCTCACAGACACATACCATTATGCAAAAAATGGGCAATATGAAGGAACACAGGGCTCGGGGCCCATCATCCACTAACACATACCACTAACCCGTTAATATACTACACTTTCTCAAAAGAAGGAAATTCATGGCATAAAACACTTTGTTAATACATCAGTTAAGGTTCATAGCACAGTGACAAAAGCAAAGGAAATGTGGTGTTAGGGTTACCACCCCATTCACCCCCACCCCATCCCTCCACAGATGCACATATATGTGCAGCTGTGAAAACACAGGGGTCTCTGGCCCCTGCACTTCCTATATAAAGTTACCGGCAGGCATATAGAGATAGTAACAAATTGTCATAACTGTGCATCTGAAATTATTTTCACCCAAATGTTCAAGCTAACCTTCTTAGCACGTCACCACATGTACCCAGTTCAGCAAACTTTCAAATCCCCTTAAAATGTAATTTTGCATAACTGTGACACCATTTTTGCACCATAGTTGTGGGAACACATTTTTAGTAGGATTTAAAAATGGCAGTTGTACTATTCATGATGTGGTGTGAAAAAAATGGCACTGTTTAAAATCTGGAGTAAAAATAAGAAAAATTGGTGACGTTATGAACGTACATTGAAACAGCGTAACACACTCTTGTAATGCAGTCATTTTCTAGAATTTTTTGCCAAATTTTCAATATTGGCAATTTGGGACCTCCCCTCATGAACAATGCAACCATGATTTTGTTAATCCATCCCAGAAGTTGATTTCACACAGTGACCATGCCATTCTGTGCCACAGGTGCAAAAACATGTTCTGGGTTGGATGTGCAAAATGACAGCTATATTGTTCATAAGGAGTGAAAAATGTCAATGTGGAAAATCTGAAGTGAAAATATTAAAATTGGTGAAGTTACAGTATGCTAGAAACTGCACAATGCATACTCATAATGCAGTCATTTTGGAATTTTTTCAAATTTGCAACATGGGTTTTGGGACCCCACCTCTGAAAGTGGCACTGTTGTTTCGTGCATCAGTCCCAAAAGGTGATTCAGCACAGCAACTACAAAATCACCTTTCAGGACCAATAAACCAAATGATAGTGTCAGTGTTCATGAGGTGGGTGTCCAAGAACCCCATGTTAAAATTTGGTGCAAAAACTACTAAAATTGGCTGAGATATCAACATATGCTGAAAGTCCCCATTGACTCCCATTATTCGGCTTACCTTGATTCCTCAGATCGCAGTTCGGCTTTGAAGAGTGCATACATGTCCCCAGTCCAGAAAAGATCACTGATCCTGACCTTTGGAGGGTAACTATGGGTGAGGGGGGCTGCAAGGAGGTGGGTGTGCAGAAGCAAGTTGAAGATGGTGGAGGGGGAGTGGGGAGACAATGAGGGACTATTTTCTTTTTTACAGGGTTAAAAAAAGACTTTGGGGGACTGTTTTCTTCTTTTACAAAAAAGTAAATTTGGCCCCCAGTGAGCTGCATGAGTTTGGAGGAGCATACATGATGCTGATAGGGGATTGGGCACCCCCATCAGCAATGGAAGTGGGCTGGGGAAAGACATCCGACACCGGGAGTGGGTATCCTGGTGTCATAAAAATAAAAAATAAACATTATTCTGAGCACACTGGGGTGGGCTCCCAGTGTGCAGCATGAGTCTGGAGTGGGGGCATACATGATGCCAACAGGGGGATTGGACATCCCCAACAGCAATGAAACTAGGTTGGGGAGCATCCGACACTGGGAGTGTGCATCCTGTTGTGTCAGCAAGTTTAAAAAAAAACCATAATTTTTCTAGGCACACTGGGGTGGGCTCTCAGTGTGGCACAATAGTTGGGGGTGGGGGATACACACTGACATGAGGATTGGGCACCCCAATATCAGTGCCAAAAATAGGAATGTGAGGCCAGATCCTGCATTGAAATTGTAGCAAATTTTGATGCAGGACTCTGCATTGAAAAAAAATCTTGCAAAAGTCATTATTTTCGCACCTTGACCATGAAAAAGTTAGATTTTTGCATTTTGCCCTACTTTGTGTACATCTTACTTTCCTGCTAAATGCTTAACTTTTCCTATAGGAAATAATGGGAAATTTAAAACTTTAATAACTGTTGAAGATTATTATTTTTCACCAAATCTTAAAAGGCACATCTGTGATGCAAGGGCTTTCTACCCTGAAAATTTCAGCCCACAAAATTAAGTCATTCTGAGATCCAGGATGACAAAGAAATGTCAAAAAATCCTGATTTTTCTGGGGGTTTTTTCAACACTTTTTGTCTCAGAAACCAAATAACATAGTCTCACCAAATTTGGCAGATCCACCCATAGAGATTATGCATGCCAAATATCATCAAATCTGTTGAACAGCTCCAATGTTATTGACCCTGAAAGTTTGAACTTTGACACAGAAGTGCACATTCACTTTAACTATACTGGCATGACATTTGGGTCTCCTATACCGCAGCATGCCAGCTTGTTTAAACATGGAATGGGGTGAGAGTTAGGCCTGATGACCCCATGGCACACATAGACTTCTGTTGGTGTTTGGAGTGTGTGGGGGTGGGAGTAACCCTAACATCACATTTCCATACTTTTGTCGCTGTACTATCAACCCTAATTGATGCATTAACAAACTTTTTTGCAATGAGTATATATATATATTATATATCAAGTGACAAAAATAGGGAAATGAGGTGTTAGGTTTGACACTCTAATACCCCCACCATACCAATCCACCCCACCACCACCCACTACAGACCAACAGGTGCCGGGGTCTGCCTTGGGGTCATTGGCTCTAACTCTCACCCTGTTCCATGTGGAACAATGCTTACATGATACAGTATAGTAGAATGGGGTGAGCATTAGGCCCAATGATCCGAAGGCACACCCCCTCACCTGTTGGTCTGTGGTGGTTGGGTGGGGGGTGTTAGGGTGTCAACCCTAATGCTTCATTTCCCTACTTTTGGCACTTCAACCCTAACTGATGCATTAACAAAGTTTTTTACAATGAATTTCCTTACTTTTTGAGAAAGTGTAATGTAATTAGTAACCGGCATGTGTTGATGGGATCGCGAGCCCTCCAAGTCATACACTTCCTTCAAGCTGCCCATGTTTGTATGTGCCATCTTAAATAATTTTCACCCCAAATGTTCAACATAACCTTCTTATCATCTCATCGGATGTACCCAGTACAGAAAACTTTCAAATCCCTGTCATAATGTAATTCTGCGTAACTGTAACACCGTTTTGCACCAGAGGTGTGGAAAAACATTTTGCCAGGATTGTAACAATTGCATCTGTACTATTCAAGAGATGGTGTGAAAAAATGGTAATGTTAAGAATCTGGAGTGAAAACATGCACAAATTGGGGAACTTATGAGCGTGCGTAAAAACAGTAAAACACACACTTGTAACATGGGCATTTGTTAAAAGATTTTCACCAAATTTTCAACATGGACTTTTTGGGACCTCCCCTCATGACAATGGCATTGTGATTTTGTTAATCCATCCTTAAAGTTGATTTTGCACAGCAACCATGCCATTCTGAGTCACAGATGTGAAAACACATTTCAGGCAGGATGTGAAAAATTACAGCTGTACTGTTCATAAGGAGATGTGAAAAAATGGCAATGTTGAAAATCTGCCGTGAAAATAATAAAAACTGGTGAAGTTACAAGCGTGTGTAAAAACTGCACAATGCACGGTCATAATGGTCATTTCTGGTAATTTTTTCACCAGATTTACAATAGGGGGATTTATACTCCACTTCATGAACAGTGGCAGTGTCATTTTGTTAATTTGTCCCAAAAGATGATTCCACACAGTGACTACAAAATCACCTTCCAGGACCGAGTAACGAAATGACAGTGCCAGTGTTCATGAGGTGGAGTCCCAGAACACCATACTGAAATTTTGCTACCAAAATTCCCCAAAATGGCTGAGGTATTGAGATAGCAACCTAGGTTGAAGCCCTCCCCATTGTTTGCCATTATATGGCTCTTACCTTTGATTCTTCAGTTTGCGGTCCAGCTTTAAAGAGTGAAGACATGTTCTGGTCCAGAGAAAACCACTGCTCCTGACCTCTGGAGGTAAGTATGGGATAAGGGGTGTGTGGAGGTGGGTGATGAGTGGGAGGATGGGGATGGTAGAGGAGGGAGGACTGAGGAGACAATGAGGACCGTTTTTTTTCAGTTTTAAATAAAATTAAAGACTTTGAGGACGGTTTTCTTTATTTACAGGTCAACATTTATCAATTGGGCACACTGGTGTGGGCTTCCAGTGTGCCATATTAGTGTGGAGTATGGGGGACACATGCCGGCATGAGGAATGGACACCCTGTGTCGGCAATTGAACAGTACCACTTTGGGGGTGGGGGAAGGTTTTCATCTGACACCGGGAGTGGGCATCCCAGTGTCAGAAGTACTTTTAATTTTTATTAAAAAATATATATTTGGCACACTGGGGTGGGCTCCCGGTGTGCCATATTAGTGTTCTGAGGGGCACAACATACATGCTGACATGGGAATGGGGCACCCTGATGTTGGCATTTAATTTCAACAAGTGATCCACAATTGTGGATCCACGTTACTGAGGCCATCCCCGTTCATGAGGTGGGATGAGGACCAGATCCTATGTGACCATCTGGTCTTCATCTCACAAACAGGGATTTTGACTCCTCACGAACAGTGATTTTGACAGCTGGTGAAAAATAATTAAAAAAAAAATCACCTTTCATGAGCGTTCAAAATCCACTTTCACCAGGTGATCCCTTTGGTGAAGTGAAAAAACCTTGTTTGTAAGCCAATCTTTGTTTGCAAGAAAGGGCCATCTGGTCCCAAATCACGATCAAGGATTTTTACAGCTCTTGAGCTAAGATCATCTCAAAAAGGATTTTGACAGCTCAAGAATGGGGATTTTGACAGCTTGTGAAAGGAGATTCAAAAAACAATCCCCTTTCGTGAACTGTCAAAATCCCTGTTTGTGAGCCAATCCTCTTTCATGAGCTGCCAAAATCCTTGTTTGTGAGCAATCCTTGTTCGCGAGATAGGGCGCATCTACAATATGCAGTGTTTCTTTCTTTCTTTATTTACTTTCTTCAATAAAATCTTCAATATCCACATAACCGTATGTGTGTTAGATGACAGCAGGCTTGGTCTGCCATTCATTTGAACAAGTATATTCCAAGGATAGCCTATAAAATGCAAAGAGGCAACATTTAATCAGAGTAAATGAATACATAAATACAATTCAAATACTAAGGTTAAGAGAAAAGGGGGGAAGAGAAGAACGGAAGAGAGAGAAAGAGAGGGAGGGGAGGAAAGGGGGAAAGAAGGAAGGAAAAGAAAGGGAAAGAAAAAGAGGGAAAAGAAAAAGGAAAAGAGACAGGAAAGGAGGGGAGGGGGAAGGGGAGGAAAAAGAGGGAGTGGAAAGGGAAAAAAGATTGTTCACTTATTAACTTTTTTCAGGAAAGGAGCCAGTTTAAATTCATCATTAAGTCCAGGACATTTTAATGCTCCCAGTTTAATAATCCATCTTTGTTCTGCACAATTAAGTGCACACTGCAGGTCTCCTCCTCTAACATTCTTTGGTATACATTCTACACCTAATACTGAAATCCTGTGTTTTACCCCTGGTTTATTATGTGTATGATGGGCCATTGCATAACTTATGTTCTTTTTCTTAATGGCCTGCAAATGCTCATTGATTCTGAACCTCAGTTTGCACTTTGTCCTGCCAACATAGAAACCCCCACAGGTGCAAGTAAGGACGTAAACAACCACCTCAGAGTTACAATCAATCCAGCCTCTTATAGTATCTAAAGTGCCAATCCTTGTATTCACAAACTTTACTTTTCTTTCCATATACTGGCAAATTTTACAGAAGCCACAAGGTTTAGAACCCCAATTTGAAGTAATCTGACTTGCTCCAATATCAGGCTGGTAACTATGTACCAGTTTGTCTTTAAGGTTAATCCCTCTTTAGTATGTTACTTTAATGGTTGTTCAAGAAGTGTATGTAATTCAGTCACCCCTCTAAGTATAGACAGATTTCTTTTGACCATGTTCACAACTTCCCTACTACCGCCCCCATAGGAGGTTACAAAAGAAATACCAGGATCGAACTGTCTTTTCTCTTGTTTAGGCTGAAGCAATTTTTCCCAGTTTCTTTCTTTCATTGAAAAGTCTAACAATTCCCATTGTGGATACAACATATCCAAAACTTATTGGTAAGTTGTTCAGCT
The DNA here is from genome assembly GCA_016271365.2 of Neoceratodus forsteri. Taxonomy (NCBI): domain Eukaryota; kingdom Metazoa; phylum Chordata; order Ceratodontiformes; family Ceratodontidae; genus Neoceratodus; species Neoceratodus forsteri. The sequence continues at coordinate 824,916,976 of CM028132.1, read as the reverse complement.
CTTTGGTCATATAGTTCTAAAGTCGAATAATTCCTTCTCACCCATTCTCACTCATTCTCATAGATTAATATTTTGTTCACCAAACCAATGCTGATTTATTCTCTGGGACAACTTATTTCTACTCTAAACATTTCATACTAAAATTCAAGACACTGTGGCCACAGTGCAATGGGCAAAATCACCCCAAAATTGGCAAAAGCATTTGTTAGCACTTCACGCACAAAACCGCAAATCTGATTGAAATGAAACTTGGCATATCAAGAAATCTACCATCTGACACTGCACAGTCTGAATTATGTGCAAATCTGCTGAACAGTTGCAAAGTTATTAACGTGCAAAATTTGGGGTTTAACATTAAACTGCTTACTCAACTCCTAACTATAGGGCGCTCAATGCCCCTATAATATATATCTTTGCAAAAACTTTCTTTAATGCATTAGTCAGGGTGAATACCACAGCAGCAAAGCAGGAAAAGAGGCATTAGGGTTTTCAACCCAATCCCCACCCCAGGATTCCCACCCTACCACCCCCTCCATCCCCCCCCTCTACACACAAACAGGTGTCAGAGTGTGCCATGGTGTCTTCAGGCCTAACTCTCACCCCATTGTCTATATTATAGTGTGAAAGCTTGTTTACACATGGAATGGGGTGAGAGCTTTGAAAAATTATGTGAATTTATGAAGAAATGCCAAAGCATTTTTGTGGAATTTCATGGGATTCCATTGGAATTCTACAAATTCTGAGTTTTCTAATTCCACACAGCTGTAGTGCTGTATTTGAGTTGGTGATAGTGCTGTGTTAGGTTCAGAGTAAGTGCTATAGGGAGAGTGGGGGCAGTACTATGGGGGTGACCAATAAAGGGGACAATACTGGGATATAGTGGAGAACTTTGCTGCATGATTGTACAGCTTCCAGGCTCGGGGTCTTGCAACACACACCTAACCTGTTCATGCTATGAACTAATACATAATAAATAATTTGGCTACTTCAGATCCTTTTGAGTGCCTTTATTACTTTGTTTCATTTATTAGTTATCAATGACTTCACAATTATTATGTCATTGTTAAATATGTAATAGTTATGTGTTGTGTTACCTGCTAGAACTGCAGAGCTTAAGCATAATAGAAATACATGTACTGTATATCATCATGTATCATTGATATCATATGTTAGCTCTAAACCTTACTGTGTGTGAAACAATAAACAGCATCTGCCACATAATGGTGGACTATGTGTGTTCATTATGTTTTCAAATGTTACTACTACTGGATTCGCATTGACTTATTAATCCAAAGATACTGCACATACAGTAGAGTACCACATAACTATTTTCATGTTACTCTTCTTATACACCAATTTTAATTTATACTATGAAGCATGTGCAACAGAGGACTTTAGGGAATTTTTGCTTTTAAATACAAGAATCATCATTACATTAAAACTAAAAATTGCATAAATTTAGCCATTCGATATAGTGACCACTGTCTGTCAATTATCCTGATCACATAGGGTTGCATTAATGTGACATTAACTGCTGTGAAGTTAGTGATCCCTGTATGAAGTTTGAAACCATTGAAATCAAACCTGTTTAATATCAAAATGAGTTAACTGGAGAAACTTACAAAGAAAGCTTGAGTGAAAATCATGTTTTATGTTGACTTAAGTTCATGTAATGTGAAAAACAAGTCCACAACATTACAAATTCTGTGTAATATTTTACAATGCATAGAAAAGTTTGTAAAAAGATGAAAAAAAATACATAACTAAAACATCTGCAAGATGACCACTTTGTCTCTAGCAGACTTTTGGCAGATATTTTTCTACAGATGAAAAAAAAACTCCTACAGCATAATATGTTTTACTATATGTAAAGGTGTTAGAGCAGAAACTTTTTTTGCAAAATATTCTGCCAATTTTTCCAAAATTCCAGAAGAACAAAAACAAAATGTTCATGGAATTTGCGGGCAAAAGATACATTTCATCCATCCCCACTGCAAAGTAACTGTTCTTAAAAAAATCCCTCCAAAACATGAACATCCTTGTCCACAGGCAGCATGGCAGTATAAACCAGTGAATTTCACAGTTGCCTCTGTTGGACTGTACAGTGAAAGACGTAGCTTATAATTTAGATTTCATTCTTCTGTATGTCTGCATCCTGTGCAGGTACCCCGATAGTGAATTAAGATGTCAAATTCAAACAGGTGTCTCACTTGAACATGTTCCTTCTCTAGATTGTTGATGCATGACATGAAAAACTCTGTTGTATCTTGTGGCTCTAGACTTAAAAAGGGAGTATTTATCCCTATATGATACAAAGGACATGCCAGGTGTGAACAGTGTTTGATTCAGTGGTGATGAATTAAGTTCTTCATAGAATCCATAAACATTGCTTGCTGCTGTTTCTCTTGTAGCTATTAATAAAGGAAGGTGAAGAAGCCCCTGCTTGCTGCAGTTTGTGTCTCAGTTGTCAACAGGAATGTTGTCAAATACTGGTGGATAGACAGCAAAAGCTGTAGAATTTTTATGATGTAACATCCTCTGTCTTTACTATAAAGGAACATGCATTGAATGTTGATGTGTGTGGCAGTGATATGCATTTGCTACGAATGATGATTTACTTTAGGGGTATATATAATTTTGCATAGCTGCAGATGTGTGCATCCTTATTATGCTATGTTTTTAAATGTGACAGACTGCTTAAGAGACAAGTTCTGTACACTGACACTTCACAGCAGTTCTCCCAGTAGTCTGAGGTTTTGCCACATTGTCAAGTTTGACAATGTTGTGCTCACAAAATGTGTGTCTAATATTAAACTTGAAATTTACTATGTTGCCCACTGTTCAGTTGACTAATCTGAGTTCAAACAGAATGATTTTTACATAACATAAATGTAGCAGTTTTTTAACCTGTCAGGGCATTCAAGTCTAGTAGACATGTTGAACCACTTAGAAAATTCCTTAAACAAGGTAAAGATATTTTAATTTGGGTATTTTTGCACTGCTATTAACAGGATTTATGTTTTCATTTCAGATTAGTTAGATCTATTGCTTTGTATCTTAGTAACATTCCCAGTAGCCACCTGATGGTGTTATCCCATGGGAGTAGTCCAGAAAGTCTTAACTGAGCATTTAAAGGTTAAAACATATTATGCAAATCATTGTCATCCTTTAGGGGTAGCCAGTGGTTGCAGTCAAGGCCACTCAGATTTTTTTGCAACCTCTAAAATAAGATTTTCCTAGCATTTTCTTATAGTATATAAAATTAAGTGGGTGGAGGGGCTTTTCAACCCCTATGATCCTACCAAAATGGACTTTTGCAACCAATATGATTCTGGTGAAATGACACTACTGATGTGACTCTTAGGGAGAGTTTAGCTCCCAGCTTCTGGAGCTACATTGGTAGGGCATTGCATTTAACCATTTGAATCAGTTGGATTCTATGGGATCCGAGATTCATGTAATGACTTTGTGATTTGTTTCTATGAGTAAATCATTGTAATGCAGTATTTATATTGTGCTGATACAGCTGCAGTGTAATAGTGTGCTACTGATAGATGTCATCAGCCTCTGGGGGCACTGCTCTTTCCAGCATTGCCTGCTCTTTTTTAAAAAGTTGTCTCGGTGGCATTCATAATAGACACATTGTCAGTATGAAAATAATATTAATAATTTTTATTAACCAGCATGTAGCAGAAGGTGATCCCAGAACACATCATGAAATTTTTTTTATAGTAGAGCACCCAATATGTGCCACACTATATTTGCTTCAAAAAATCCATAAAAATTTGCAACGTTCGAGTGGTTGACCAGTTTTGCTTGTTATTGACTTTTTGACAAAGCAATTGTCCAAAATTGAGATGGCCACATTAAGAAGCTAGTCACAACACTGTCATCATATTTCCATGATAGAGGACATATTTTGCCTATATTGGGGGATATTCAAGTGGAACAGAGCTGGCGGCTGACATCTTTAGACGCAGAGTCCCTATAAAACAATATCCCACATACAAGGGGTGTTGAAGGCACTGTCATTTTTAGATACTGGCACAGATTTTAGTTAGGATATTAAGGAGTTTCTGATACAATGTGCTTTTTTTGTATTAATCTCTAATGCTTTCCTTTTCCAGGATGGGTATTGGCTGCAGATTAAGGGTACTGCAAAGAGTGCTACGTTTGCACCAAATTATGCACACCTTTACTTAGGAAATTGAAAAGGCTACTGCCTATGATCAGAAGGTCAGTCCTTTTACCATAGGACTGACCTCTGGAAAAGATATATGGATGGCATTTTATTGATGTGGAGGTTTAACAGGGTGGAATTAGAGCAATTTGTCTCTTATCTGGAAAACAGTAACACAAATTTATGGTTTACTGTACAAGCAGATCAAAGAAGTGTCACTTTCTTGGACCTCTAGGTGACTAAATTGCCAGATGATACAATTGGCACAGACCTATATTGTAAGGAGACAGACAGAAATGCTTTGTTCCATTCCTCTAGCTGTCACCCACTCTACACCATTAATAACATACTGAAATCCCAATTTTCAGAGATTACACCATAGTTGTAACAATGATTCTGGTTTTGAGGCTCATAGTGCTGAACTGTTTGACAGATTTAAGGTTGGATGATATAGAAAATATGTGGTTATGGCAGCATGCCAGAATGATCAACAAGACTGCATTGTTAAGGAATAAGGAGGATCAGAGATGAGGGCATGTCCATAGTTCAGTTTGCTACCACTTATTGCAGGCAAAGTGATTGCATTAGAAATACTGCTACTAAAAATTGGTCCATCTTGAGGTCAGATATCATCCTTAAAACTACACACAAGATCTTCCAAGAGCAGTTTACAAAAGAGGTAGAAATTTGGCAGATAAAACAGTGCACAGCCTTCAACCTGTCTTGAAGGCTAATCCTGTAGCTCTAACCTGGCAACCCAGTCTTCCTAATGGCACTTTTTTGTGTGGACAATGCAAGCTGTGTCCAAATGTCTTAACATATGTCAACTTCAGAAGTGTCAAGATCTAGCCTGGACTGGATCAGGCATGGGAGCTGGACAAAGGAGATCCCAGCCAGTGGAAGCTAGGAGCTTAAAACAGAGTTGAAAAAAGAAAGAAGCAGTACTGACTCCGTGTTATGGTTTCCAAAGTGATGTCTCCAGTCTTTAATTTGTGAGAAGCTGGCTGTTAATTTCTTTGAGTTACAGTATAAAACAGTCTTTGAAAGGCAGGAACACGGAATGTGTAATTTTCCTCTTCTTGTAATTCAGCTTAAGTAATCTGTCTGCAATATGCAGAGTAAACCATTATGTTATTTGATGTATTTAAAGTACTATCAATCTCAATTGCTTTTTATTTTCATCCTTCTTGTATAAACCCATCTTTCTGGGATCAGAACAAGCCCCTCACATGTCATTCAATTGCCCATTTTAATATCAGGGATATTCTAACTTTTCATTTAAACATCATTAACTCTTCTTTTTAGCAATTTGACGAGGCAGCACAGGGCTAATTACTGCCTCAAGCACTACTTGTTTTGTTGCCCTATAAAATGCTTGGGGTCTGGATTAGTACCGAATATTTGTTTTCTCTTGTGAGGGGTAAGGGTCTTAAATGAGCTCCCATGGTTTACCTAAGGTATGTTTCCTCCATCATATATTAGGGGTGCATATTCAGGGGAGCTGTGGTGAGTGGATCTGACTTGGTACTAGCAATGGGAGGATTAGGAGAAATTAGAGATTAGGAAAGACATTAGAAGAAAGAAAACACAGTCAAGAGAACTATACTAGGGGAACTGTCTTCTACTCTACCAAAACAGACTCCATTCTCTCACCTCAGAATATATATACTTACTTGCCCCTATGTTTTGGCTCTAAATTGCAAAAAAAAAAAGGGAAAGGAGTGGTCACAAATGATGTGCTTGTAGGACTGTATTGTAATTCTTTTGTCTTCTCTCTTTCCTTTGATTTTCCAGTCTCTTCAGAGGTGCCAGGACAATTGTCCTGCGGTTAAAGAAAATTTGGTTGCCAAAACACCATGCCAAAGGGAGAGTGCTGGAGAAGGAGGAGTGGCAGGAGGAAGACATGGGAAACTCTAGGCAAATAGGTGAGGAGGAGTGTGGCTTATGTAAGATGGGGAAGATTCTGGTGGCCCCCCTACTGACCCAGAGGGTTAACCTTTCAATTCAGTGGATGGCTGCCAGAGATATGTTTGTGCAACTGTACTGTAGTTCTTCTCACATGTCCCTTTCCTGTGCTTTTCCACACTTGGTAGAGGTGCCAGCAGAGTTGTCTTGAGGCTAAAGGAAATCTGATATAAAAAGTCGAAAGATCAAGTGAGAAGAAATGGTAATAGAGATGTGAAATAAAATTTCACCAATGAAATCACCATGAAACCAACAATTTTGTTGAGCAAAACATTTTACTAAATTCCAACATTCCGTGAAATTTGTTGCCAGGTGCAAATTGAGCAATTTTGTGACAGAATTCAAAATTTCACAAAATGTGCAATTTCACCCAAAATGACATAATTGCACCTGAATTTCACCTTTTTATGGGCAAAATTTAGCATTTTGCACTGAATTTCATCTGCGGAATTTCGCATTTTGCACCTGTGAAATATTTAAGGAACTGAACGAATTTCACAAAATACTTTGCATAACAAAATGTTCTAATGTCACACATCTCTACATGGAACCTGCCTCCTCAAACTCACAGAAGAGAACAAATGGCATGAAGAAGAGGAAAATCCCCAAGAGGAGGAGACCTTTTGGGGAGCCAACGTTACTTAGCCTTCTCTCCAGGATTTTAAATTATGAGGCTAGCTGTAAATAGGCTTGGTGGTGTTATACAAGGTCCCCACACTCTTATTGGTCTCCCACTGTGCACCTTGGACAAGCCTTGTGCTACATATATATAATATGACAAATCATTACTAACATGTAGGGTATTGGCACTTACCGTGTAAGTGTAAGTTGCTAGTGACATATTGAGTCCAATAATGCTTTGTTACAAAACATACAGCGTGTAATGTGCCAAGACACACTTGTGTCTTTGTTATCTTCTGAGAAGTTATGCTACAGCCTGCACTGCCACTATGCAGATTTATGTAATACTGCACTATATTCTGTACCTTGTATGAATCCTTTGTTCAGTATTTTAGCTGACGTTACGGATAATGTATAATGATAGATAACACTGTGGAGCCACCTAACTTTTGGCCAAAAGGGCTTATTTTGTATCTAGTCTTTTGATAACAATGGTAATAATCAGAACTGTATAACCTACTGTATTACATACCCTCAAGATCTTCTTCACTCCTAGGGGTATTTGGGAAATTCAGCTCCCAGTGTCTAATGATAAGTACTGTTTGAATCTGACCAGTGCTCAGAGACCCTAACAAATTGGTGACTGTGTGCATTTGGTCTTGATTAGCAAAGTTTCTAGACCTGTTGTCTTACCTTTCCCTTGCAGGTAGTAAGAAGGTGTACACATCCATACCACCTCACTCATATGTTTTGCTCTGTAGCATCTTGTCAAGTCTGGCTGTTTACTGGGTAAGGCTGATGCCATCTAAACTTGCTCAACAGCAGTTTGGAATTGCAGGATTGCGAGAGTAAAGTAGCCTGACCATCCATTGGTCTGCCCGCTGTGGATCCATACACAGCATGGCAACCACTGACGGGTTAATTTTGTGTTTTCCAAAACTTTTACTATGGTACCACTATGTCTAATATCTGTGTTGACTTGAGACTTGATGTCTCTAACTTCCTTATGCCCCATAGATGCTGGAACAATTTTGTGCAGGACACAAATTGATCTGAAAACCCCATGCTGGGGATCTGAACCCAGTACTCCAAGGAGAGGCAAACAGCCAAAAGTGTGATGCTAAAGGATTACTTGTCATAGCTCTCTATGCTGCTCTAGAAGCTTCTGAATCAAGGTTTCAATCCTCAAACCACAACTCATCTCTTAAGAAAGAGATGGGACTGCAGGCATCTGAAAGTTTGAAAACCAAGCAGTGGCTTGAAGCAGAACTTCAGTTGTTGCGTAATAAGAACGAGACTCTTTTGCACTGTTCTGTACAAGGTAATGATCAAGAGTTGTGTATGCTGAGAGATGAATGTGAAAGGTTGAGACAGGATAAGAAACAGGTGTTACAGATGAATGATTTGTTGAGTGATACAAATGATACTTTGTGTGAGGAGCTGAATGATATGAGAGATGACCTGAAATGGGTATCTGAAGAGTTAGATAGGGAACTTAGGGACAACTGTGAGTTGGGCACCGCGTATAGAGTGTTATAGAAATAATTTTAAAAAAATGTAGAGCAGAACATTGCAAAAGTTAGTCATAAAGCATGTAGGCTCAAGATGGCAAAGCTGCACCATCAGTGAGAAGTGTTGGCTGGTCACATCAAAGCAATGGGTGGGTTTCACTACACACCCATCGATCTTATGTGATCCTGCAATGATGATTCTGGCAATGACAACTGCCAAGATGGCACCAAGCTGCACCCTCAATGTGGTCCAGTGTCCCCCCACCACCCACAAGATGGTGGATCCCCATGCTATCACAGCACAACCCTACGTCATCAGCAAAATGACGACTATCATGTGCGCCACCAAGATGACAACCTTCATGTCAGGGAGGGATGTTGAGGCCTAGGTACAGCCCCTCTGACTGCTGCTTTGACTAGAGCCGACAAAACGGAGATCGATCAAATGATCAAGGCAGCCCTTTCTAAAATGGAGATACCTGAGGAAAGCAAATAGGCCTTCAAACTGCACTTAAATGTGATGATGAAGGAGGTTGCTACCCAGCCATCTGTTGTCCGCTTTGTGGCTGAAGCCACAGTGGAGGCCACCTTTAGTGGAGCACGAACCCTTAACATCTTCCCTGACCATCCTGCACCACAGAATAATCCCATTCAGCTGGCCCAATCTATACAGCAGATCGTTGACAGTATAAGCTGCATGTGTCCTAGCGACAACCTCAGTTGCCATTTGAAAAGGCTCATTCCAAATGTGAAATGCTCAGTCTGCTGACAAACTACCAGGCACAGATTCTTCTGCAGACCATTAACCCCAGCCTCTGGGTGAAACTCCCAGAGGAAGTCCACCAATCCACAACAGCGACCTTTAATGAGATTGCAGTGGAACTCATTTCCACACACTCTCCAGGCATGTTCGGCATCATGTTGGCCTACCCTTTGAAGCAAATGGCTAAGGAAAGCCCAGTGACATCCCACCAAAGGTTGTGGATGGCCTACCATACTGCCAAAACAGTTTTGGATGAAGCGGCAGACACTGGCCAAACTGAGTACAAAAATGTGTACCTTCGGAACATGCTTCCAGCTGTCCATGAAAAAGTCAAGCCCTACAATTTTCCCAAGGATGGACAAATTTTCAGACATTCTACCAAAGACCAAGGGGGTTTACCAGCTCTACCTCTGTGATCTGAATTCCGGCTTGAAAAAGGTGACCATGGTACAATCTACAAGTGAGCCCTAAACCCACTACACAGTGGAAGGCAAAGCCCAAGACAAAAAGACCATGTCCTCGGATAACAAACAGCACTACCAGTCCAGAAGTAGGAACCTGAACCATAATAGGAATAACAAGAGATATTGGAACAACTCTAATTCCAATCGTGGCAATCAAAATCATTGATCAGGCCCTTCTTACCATGAGATAGCAGAAGGGAACAACAACCTCTGTAACCTCCTCGAGCATGTCCGTTCAGTAGCGGACTTGATCCCAATGCTTACTGTTGTAGTGTTAGCTCCAGAACACCAGGCTTCAGTAGGCCAAGGAGACACTGGAGCCTACTCATATGAGAGCTGCACCAGGCCTGAACCTGGTGCCACACCCTCATCGGCAACACAGGATGTGGAAGAGGCCCAGCAAGAAGAGGTCAGCCTACTCCTGCAGGAACTGCCTGATAGTACTCAGATTGACAACTATGGGCCCCAGTCCATATTGTGAACAAGCTCACCCTTGACACAAACACACCCTCCTACTTCTCTTACTATCTGGCAATATCCACTCCAACCCAGGACCACCCTGCACTAAGACCTCTCCAAAAAACCCTCTGGGGAGTCTGTTTCTAGCCACCCTTAATATTTGCAGCCTACCTAAAAAACACGCCCATCTACAAGGCTGGATTGCCCAACATACACCAGACATACTAGCTCTCTCTGAGACCTGGCTCTCTAAAAAAATTCCCAATGATGCTGTCTCCCTCTGCAATTATACCATCTTCCAGGCAGAAAGGACCAGCAAGAGAGATGGTGGCTGCACAATTTATGTTAAATCCTCACTCAATGCCACAGAAGTACATACCCCCAACCCACAATATGGAGCCCAGACACTAACAGTCAAACACAGTCTGGGTACCAAAACTCTCCACATCATCTCGGCCTATATCCCCCCTAGAAACCAAAAACGTGCATTTGATTCGATCCTTCACATTAACTCCCACCTACCTAATACTAGTGAAATCATATTAATGGGTGACTTCAATGTCAACTGGCTATCTCCAGCCTCATCCAACTTCAAAGACACTGTCCTGGCATTTGATCTTACCCAACTAGTCACCTCCCCGACCAGAAGGGACTATAGATCCGGGACCTCCACCCTTCTAGACCTCATTTTCACCAACAAGCCATGTAACCTCTCCCATGCAACTGTGCTCCCTGACTCTATCAGTGACCACTCCCCAGTAACTTGCTGGTGGTCGGGTAAATTGCCCCCTGCCCCTCCAAAAATCTCCTGACAGGGAAGCCTTAAAAGAGGAGCCCTAGAGAACCTCAAAACCCACCTATCTAATAGCAACTGGCTCCCCATTTATACCGCGCAGTCAGTAGACCTTGCACTCGCCCACTTTATAACCACCTTCAACAAAGCCTGTGATATATTCGCTCCCCTCACAAAGCAAGTTGTGAAAACCAGAACCACCCCCTGAATCATACCCTCACTACTAAACCTGCTACAACAAAGGGACAACCTTTGGCACAAGGCCCTTGACTCCCAATGCACCCAGGATAGACATCTTTACCAGGAGGCACACAATAAATGTACACGGGCCTCGCGGAAGGCAGAAGCTAATTACTACCAACAAACCCTTACCTCCTCCTAGGGAGAGGGAAAAAAATTCTGGAACAACATAAAAGAACTCAGTGGAAAATCCTGCTCCCCCACCCCTACCCCTACCCAACTCAGTCTAAATGGGGATGTCACACAGGATCCCGCCACTATCGCAGAAGCCCTTAACTCTGCCTTCTCTAACCTCTCCCATATCCTCCCTCCTAATTTCTTCCACCCTCCCACACCCCACCCTCCCCCCGAAACCCCATGTAATGTCAACTCACCTCCCTTCTGGCTTTGAGTCATCCCCTGCAGTGAGGCAAAACACTATATTACCAAAGCTATCGCCAATACCTGTTACAGCAATGACTCCCTTGATCTTAAACTCATTAGGCTTACCCTGGATGTCACACTACCAAACCTTACAAAAATTATCAATCTCTTGCTATGCTTCGGTCAGTTCCCCTCAACCTGGAAGAGAGCCATAATCACTCCCATTCTGAAGAATGGTGACCCCCCTAACACCAGCAACTATAGACCTATCTCAATACTTCCACCCCTCTCCAAAGCTCTGAAAAAAATAGTCTCGGACCAGCTAACAGAACATCTAACTAAACACAACCTTCTCAGCCAGGAACAGCATGGTTTCCAGACTGGCCATAGTACCGTCACTGCACTTTCTGAGCTCACCTCATTCATCCACGAGGCCCTTGACCAAGGCTCAATTGCAGGGGCAATCTATGTGGATCTGACCAAGGCATTTGACACGGTCAGTCACGAGCTACTGCTTTGTGTCCTTCCACAACTAAATGTGGTCCCAGAGGCAACTGCCTGGTTCCAGGATTACCTCTCAGGCTGGTCACAGCATGTCAGGACAAACATCACCATCTCCACCTCCAAAACAGTTTGCTCTGGGGTCCCGCAGGGGTCTATACTTGGCCCATTGCTTTTCACCCTCTTTTTAAACTCTCTCCCTAAGGCGTGCAGCGATCATCTTCTACTCTACGCTGATGATGCGGTTCTCTATGGGAAACACCCTCAATCGAGCACCCTCCAACTGGCCCTTCAGGGTTTTTTCTGGGAGCTAGAGAACTGGTTCACCGAACACCGCCTAATCATCAACTATAATAAAACTAAGTCCATGATCTTTGCGCATCGTCAAAGCCCACATAGTCAGTTGGCACTCCTAATTAAGAACTTACTAGGTGCCCCACTGGAACATGTTACAAACTTTAAATACCTGGGTATCACATTAGACACCTTCCTCTCCTACCATAGTCACATCCAACTTCTCTCTTCTGCTGTCAGCGCTAGAGTGGGCATCCTCTACAGACTCAAGCACTGTCTGCCTGCACAGACCATGCAACTTGCAGTCACCTCCTCCATCCTCTCCCTAGCTGACTATGGGATAGTTATACATGGCTCAGCTCAACCCACCATGCTAAGCAGTATAATCACTGCCTTGAATAAAGCCTGCTGCCTAGTTACAGGCAGTGACAGACTAACTCACACCTGCAATCTTTATACTTTGGCTGGTTGGCTAAACTTCCAACAAAGACTAAAGTACCACAACTGCATCCTCGCAAAAAAGATACACCTTCAGCTAGCCCCCATCGGCCTACTCCCCATTATCAGTGCAGCCCCCATCAGGCACAATACAAGACTTGCAGCAAACCCATCATTTCTGGAACCTTTGTAGAACATCCCTAGGGCAAAGATCCTTCCTCTACTGTTCCCCACTCTGGCTCAACACGTTACCACCCCCACTCTCCCAGACCCATAGCATCTCACTATTCAAAACAGGCCTTAAAGCTCAACTACTGGAGAGTGCTAAATGTGACTGTGGCTAATGCTGCCCACCCTCTTTGCTCCCAAATCTTCCACATTTCCTGACACAGGGCCTCTCTAGACCCTATGAAATGGCATCCTACAAGTCTCTGTCTAGGGATTCCAAGAATGCTACCTAATTACCACACCAGCTAAATAAGTCCAAGCCTGGACTGCTCTGTGAGTACTGATACTGTAAATACTGCCTGTTTATGTCCATCTTTGACTGTATTTGTTTACCCTCCACCCCCTGTAACCGATGTGGAGCCTTTGCAAAAGAGTCTGTGACTCAAAGGATTGTAATTCCGATTGTATTCAATAAATAAATAAATAAAAACAGAAGGCCTTGTACAGAGGCCACAGTCAGGACCACCAACTAACTATCATGCTAGATACAGGTACGGCTGTGTCTTTACTACATGATGAGGATCCAGCCAACTCCTCTTGCTCCACCAGATAGAGGACCAGCACACAAGGTGTGGATGGCTCAAGGCTATATGCATACCACTCTATCATGCTTTCCATGGTGATAGGCAATCTGAAAGCAAATCACAGTTTTGACCTCATGATGCTACGTGATCATCACAGCATCCTGGGAATTCATTTTCTAGCACTACATGGCTGTGTAGCAGACTTGAAAACATGCTTCTGATGCAGATCAGGAACAATATTGTACAGTCATGATCTCTGATTCATACGTGGTGCAGCCATTACCACCAATGACAAGGAATATGAAGTCATAGCTCTAGTCCAGACACATGAGTTTTTCAAGAAACAAGCATGATTGTGGAGGATGCAAACAGTCATTGAAATCCAAGACCCAGCACATGACAGGCTAAGGCAATACCCCTTTCCTGCTGAGGTCTTATCATCAGTCAGAGAAACCATTCAGTCACTCCTCAGACAAGGTGTGATCAGGTCCTGTGTCTCAACTGCCAACTCACCCATTTGGCAAGTGGGAAAAAAAACACTGGATCTTGGAGACTCACTATTGATTACAGGAGGCCTAATCAAGTCATTCCTAGTTGCTCACCTACTGTAACATCAGCACATGATGTGCTCAAATTGCTAACCCCAGATTGTGGATGGTTTAGTGCCCTTGACATCTCCAGTTGCTCTTGGTCACAGCCCCTTGCTCAGAAAAGTCAATACAAGTTTGCCTTTACCTTTGAGGGTTGACAGTACACATGGATTTGACTACATCAGGGTTTTCACAACAGCCCTTCTCTTTTTATCTGCACATGATGGACACCCTGGAGGATGTTTCTACCCCACAATGCCTTCTGAATTATGTGGATGACTTACTGCTGGCAACAGCCACCAAGGAGCAACATTTTGGACTCCTTGACAAACTACTGACCCTCTTACAGAGGGCAGACCTCAAGTGCAACCCTGCAAAAGGACAACTATGCCAGAAAGAAGTCATCTTTCTTGGCCTGCACATAAGAGAATAGGGTAGGAGCCCTGCCTGGAAGAAAATCCAAGGCCTACTAGATTGGCCACTACCCACAAGTGTGGCAACACTCAGATGTTTCCTGGGAATGGTTAACTATTCCAGGGAATTATTTTTGTGATTTTGCACAGAAGGCCACCCCTCTGTATGAGCTCTTGAAAAAGGGATGTTCCCTGGACTTGGGGTCCCATCCACACTCAAGCTGTCATGCTTCTAAAACAGGCCTTGGCCTCTGCTCCATCTTTAGTGAACCCCAATCCAGCTTTACCTTTCCATCTGGAATCAGCTACTTCAGACATAGCCATGTCTACAGTCCTTGCTCAGAAAGTGAAAGGTACTTTGAGACCTATTGCTTATGCATCTTAAATGTTACCCACAGTGGAGAAGAAGTACAGTCTTTGTAAACGTAACCTTCTGTCTACCTACTGGGCTGTCAAGCATTTTCTCTATATCATTGGGTACTCACCTATCATTCTGAACACAAGCCACACCTCCACCATCTTTCTGCTATCAGACAGAGTAAAGGATGTATCAGTATCCAACACCAGACTGACCCACTGGTCCCTTCTCCAGAATTGTGACATACAGGTCCACCCTGGAAAGATGCCTTTAATTGCAGTCCATGATCTTTTGTATCAAGGAGCCCACATGACTGAAAACTCCAACCACCTGATTTGCCTGAACCAGGTCCTTTTCTTCCTGCTACTCCAAAGCTCCTTTTTGACACATCTGTGTCATGTATTTACTGATGGCTCTGCTTCATACAATCAAGGAGAACAGGTAGCTGGATTTGGAGTTCTCAACAAATACCCTAATGGTAACACTGTTCATTATTATAAATGCTGCAGTGTTGTATCATCTCAGTATGAGGAACTGGCAGCTGTGGTCTGTGCCATTGAACTCATACAACATGGCATCAAGGACACCATCATTTGTATAGACTCCAACTGGGTCTGTTGCTCTCTGATTAAATTTCTACCTTTCTGGGAAAAGAACTCCTTTGCATCCTCAGATGGCACTCCTGTGAAGTACAAAGCACTCTTTGTTTACATTCATGAATTGACTAAACATTTTCAGCAACTGTTTATTCAGAAGATAAGTGCCCACTGAAAATCTGATCAATACATTCTTTCAATGATAGAGCAGACACTCTTGCAAAAGATGGTGCTCGAGAGGGGGAGACATGGAAAATGGCTCACTCCAATTGCTCTGGGGGCTGTGCATATAGCCACTGTAAAGAAGAAATCTGAACCTGTTATGCCTCTAGACTTGTGCACAGCACAGATGTCTGATCCTCAGTTAAGAGATGTGTTCAGATTCCCAGACAAAGGAACCGAACATGATTTGTCTACTCACAGGCCTTACAAGAGACATGCAAACCAACTGCATCTGTCACAAGACAATAAACTGATCTGGTATCATTCCAATGACTCAAACTATAAGCTGTGGGTAGTCCAAGAATTCTTGAGATCTGAACTCATTCATCAGGTTCATGACACCCCCAACTGGTGGACACCAGGGGGTAGAACATACAGTCCAGAGACTCAGATCTATTGGTTGGTGGCCAGGCATCACCAAGGATGTCAAACACTACATAGAAAATTGCCTAATTTGTGCTCAGAAAAATCCAGTTCCAACCAAGCAAATGCCAAATTATTTCCACAGAGATAATCTGGCCCTGGCATGCAATCCAAATTGATTTTATTGGTTCCATGACCAATATCAGCAGGAACAAGTACGCATTTGTTGTCACAAGACCTATTTTCTAAGTGGGTTGAAGCTTTCCACACTCAGAAATGTACCACCAAGGCAACTGTAAAAGTCCTGGTAGAATAATTGTTCTCCAGGTGGGGCCTGCCTCTCAAGGTAGTCTCTGACAAAGGAACCAGTTTTACAGGCGAGTTGATGCAAGAAACTCTTGAACGTCTTGGGATACACCAGAAGTTTCACATACCCTATCATCCTCAATCATCAGGCCAGGTAGAGACAGCCAAGCAATGGATTAAGCAAACGCTTTCTTAATTTATGGATTACAGTCCCAAGGACTGGGATTCCCTTTTGCCTTTACTCCTTATGGCAATTAGTTGTATTCCTTCAGCCACCACCCAGTTAACACCCTTCAAGGTGATGACTGGTAGATCCATGAGACTGCTTGAACACCTGTTGTTTGATTTTAACACACCCACTCCAGACAGAGTGTCTTTAGACAAATATGTTGTAAAACTCAGAGATGAACATTGTTAAAACCCACCTGTATGCTGCACATTGTATGGGCAAGGCCCAACAACAGTCCAAATTCCAGTTTGACAAGCACGCACAAGACGTGGACTGGAAAGTTGGAGATCAGGTAATGGCACTCAGATTTGCTCACCCTACACACTCCTTCTCCAACAAATGTGAAGACTCCTACTCCATTGTCAACAAACTCAGTTCCGCAGTCTACCAAGTTAGACTACTTCAGCAAAAGAAACTTACTGAAAAATGGTTGCATGCAAACCAGTTAAAGCTTTATAAAGGAGTATAATTACTTTTCCTACCCCCCACTGGGTGGAATTCTACCTACTGACCTTTTTTTTCCTTACAGGTATTCCTGCATGATGGCTATCTTGCATTTGGCCCTCCTGCTGTCCATCCCCTTTGGCCATGGCAAGGATATGAAAACTATATCCAAAAATAACCAACGTCTAAGGCAACTCCTTCCACTACTTGATCATCCTCAGGGAAGATTCATGACCCCAGCAGACAAAACCACCACCATCCCTGAAGGAGTTAGCACAGATGTTCCCAAAAAAATTGATTACTGTTCAGGAAGGTAAGGATGCCTACCTAATTACCTCAGTCTTGGCACCTGACAAAACATCCCTACAAATTGAATGGCAAACTGACAGCAATGGACAGACACTCCCTGTTGCCCACCTATCCAAAGGCACTTTCCATGGTTGGCCCAAAACTAAAATTGCTCCAAATGGTACCCTGTCCATTCACAAAGCTAATCATGGACAGTCTGGTTTGTATAACCTTACTGCTCTAATTGACCCTGCCTTTTGTGAGAGGTCCCCTGAAGACTCCACAAAAGCATTCTGTACCCATAATTACATGTCTACTGCAGCTATGTTTCTGTCTGTAGTACCCCCTACTGAAGCAGAACTTATTGAATGTCCCACACAGGAACCTGGCCCACCCAGTGGTCTCACTGCAATTTCCATCCCAGGTACATTTGTGAATAATGTGCAGTTCATGCACATTCCAGCTATTTTAATCTCTCCCATTGGAATATGACTGAATTTATTATTAGCTTTTGTTGACCAGGTAGGTGCATTAGGCAAAATCCTGCCTATTTTCAAGCATGACCTGGGAGAGTACAATATACAGTTTACAACAAACAGGACAATGGTGGAGTACAAAGCAGCAAATAATACAAAACCAGTTGACATCCTCGCAGGGATAGTCATGGAAACAGAAACATACTTTTAGTGGTGGCCATCCTCACAGGGATGGAAGGAAGCAGGTATGGGAAACAAGACAAAGCATTCAATAATTACAGTGACAATGGTAAGCTAGCTTATGGAACACAGGAGAAGAGGGGACAGGGTGGGGTTAGGTACTGTCACAGAAATCAAGTGCATGTAGGTAGGAGAAAAGTGCAGACTTGAAGGAGGAGTGAGATGAAGAGCATTTAAGACTAGGAGGTAGAGAGTTCCAGAATCTGGGCAAAGTAAATGAAAGCTTGTTCCCCATTTTTGTAGAACAGTGCAGGATGGAGAGTGAAGAGATATTAGAGGATCACAGAAGGCGGGAATGAGACACTGGGGTGAGCATAGCCCCAGTGCTGTCGGAGTGGGAGGTCTAGTCATGGAGTCAGTGAAGCAGCCCAAAGTGTGTAAGCACAGATTCTTGAGGGACAGCAAGTGTAGGGAGTAGCACAGGAGACAGTGGTGAGTAAGACAAGGGGCCGACAGGGCAAATCTGCAGATGTTATTGTAGGTGGTGTCCCATTTATGGACAATACCAACATTAGTGTGGGAAAAGATGTGGCGGGCATACAGAAGCAAGATGCCTCTGGCCACTGAGATCCTATTGGCATGTGTTCTAAAACTAATACTTCCAAATTTTTAGTACTATGTTATTGGATAGTCCTGCTGCCTACCAGACATGCATACAGGATCCTGTGGCTGGTTCACATACTATTGAATGTTTAGGTTTATTCAGAACTAGACCCAACCCCACCAAGAAGAAAAACCTCCTCACAAAGGAGATGTGACACTACTGATGTCACAGGTGCAGCTGGCACCATTTTCAAACTCTTAGGATCTGGCAGTTAAATTCCAGACTGGCATGAAAAATTATGTTTTACCCCATTATTACATGGATGGACTTTGTCAGGAAGAATGCTATACAGTATACAACATGTATGACATCACTAAACATTTTAATGACACTAAGAATAAAATTAATGAACTTAGTTTTCGGAATACTAAGGAGGCAGGCAAGCAATATATTGCCAGGGAACTCATGTGCTCTGCCTATGGTTCTTATGTCATAGCCACTGTCAATAATCTCTTCTGTGATCTGGAATATGGACATATTCCTGATATTATTCATAATGGAAGACTTGCTAAATGGTATTGTCCACATTGTAGGTCCACTGCTTGTATTACAATATGTATGTCCAGATGTGTTTCTATTCCATTATCAACTGCTAGAAATTTAGGTTATGTCACCCACCAACACAACAGAGTTTCTTGTTACACTGCTCATCACTGCACCATTTGGGACACCATGATTGTTTCCTTTACTGTGTCTATGCTCCACTTTAATCCAGAAACTGCAATGTTTGATAGACTTGCCTCCATTCACTCCATTGGGCATCATGACGAGGACATCTACAGAGAACCTATTAATCTTCCACCTCTTCTGGTTTATCATCCAACCCTTGAAGCTTGGGTTTCGCCTCATAAGGACTATTGTGCTAAAAAGGGATACCATTACTTGTGTCACTGTGACATCTTCGATGTCATCAAGCCGGTGTGTGGTTATTCACCGGACAGCATTGACTGGTCATTTAGTATGGACTTGGGCATTAATTCCAATAACACTGATATCCCAAGGGCACCATCAACAGCATCACCACCAGTGGGTAACACTGGACATCTCTACAAAAACTATGCAGAAGAGGCTTATCACCTGACTACAAGACTTGCAAATCAATCTTTCACCTACCCAATTCAACTGCAAAAATGGAGGGTATCAACTGTTAAAATGTCATATAATTCTGATGTGCAGTATTGCATTGTGAGTAACCATAAATCTTTTTCCTATGGTGACAAAACGTGTGAAGTATAATACCCTAACTTTTGTTTTATTCCTCATTAAGCTACTGTCATTGGTCATACAATGATTACTCCCATTCCCATCATGGAATCAGATGTTATTGACAGTGGTCCTGACTATTTACTTGCTGTATCTCAATATTTGCTGATTTTTAAAGTCCACATTGACCCTTTGACATTAACTTTGAAAACACTTTTAGATAAAAAGGATACCCATCTCATCTATATCAGTAATAATATCGCCAGTGCTGAAGATGCCCTTAACACCCTTATCCATGATGGTGATTTAAGTGCTGCACTTTCTAATACTTGGTTAGAGTTAACTTTTAAAGATTTTGTTATTATTCAAGCATGTTTGATTATCTTTTGATACTAACACTTTGCTGTTTAAGGCGCATGCTCAAACAACACCTTGAGCAACTCAAGTTCCTTACAAGTCTCCTCGTGGGGTCTGTAAATGAGGGAGATTGTTCCACTACTTCCCCATAGTGTTGCTGCTTTTTGGTAAGGCAACAAGGGGGGAAATGTTATGCAAGGCCCCATACTCTAACTGGTCTCCTACTGTGTACCTTGGACAAACTTTGTAAGATATATATATATATATATATATGGAGATATATATATATATATATATTAGAGGCAAAAACTCCATTTAATGCATTAGTTAGGGTTGTTCCACAGCGACAAAAGTGAGGAAATTAGCTGTTAGTTGAAAAACCTAACTCTGAATTCACCCCCAGCACCACACACACAGACACACACACATTCAAGTATGGGGAGGACCAAGTCAACACAACCAATGACAGACATCCAGCAGCAGGTGACAGAAATAACAAACAATTGTCTAAATGTACTACGAGACATCCCCACCCACCTGACCAGGTACTGCATGCTCAGTGGAGATCAACAGCAAACTGAGGCCATGTACACCAAACATACACATCCCTGATTGCAGCTGCACACAAGCATCTACACTTACTAGTTGCATGGCTCACTCTACCGATGCCCCACACCACACCACAACTGGTACTGTGCCGTTATTCAATATAAATGCTGAAGGTGCATGATGACAGTTGTATAAAGGTTTTAACACTAGTGAGTATACATTAATTAAGAGAAGCACATAAATTAACTACAAGACACTAGCATGCTCAAGATAAAAGTAATGATACATTTAGTAGGTGATTTACATAGTAGTACATTTACTGCAATGGTTTACTCAACATAGAGAGGCTGATGTAAACGTATGGAAAAGCATTGCCTGTTCAACGCTGTGAAATTCGTACTGCCAGTATCACATGCATTCTTACTGATGAAGGTGTACTGCTGATGTACATACATAGACCTTCAGTGTGTTTCAATACTAAAGATGCAGTAAGTATTCTTTATAAGAACATTGTAATTGCATGGATCAGGCCAAGCAACTTCTAAATATCATAGCACTACTGAGCCAACAATGATGTACCTGTATCGGAGATGTATATAGGATAGATTTTCCTGTAGGCACTACTGAGTATGTTGTACCTGATAAAGACAATCTCATTGCATCTGTGATGACTAACTTATTCAAATAGTAATACATTTACTATTGTTGCAATGAGTGATCTATGCCACTTATGGACACAGTGTGATTTTTTCAACAGTTGTTTCATACTCAGGCTGTATGCCTACTGTTTGGGTTTGCCACACTTCTGTCACTGATGCTATCAAAGTGATAACTATGTTAATTGTGGTACAACAGGAATCAAGTAGGTATGGTGTAGATATAAACAGAATGTCTTTTAGTATTGATTTAACTCACAATGGGGTAAGTGTACTAGGACAGCAGGGGTTATCCTCTATCACTGACTCTGTCAGTTATAATCACACTAGGGTTTCGATGACTGTAATGATCAAGTTACACTGTACATCTTCATGAGTTCATATTCACAGCCATTCTCCAGTAACTAGACAGTGTATGGTGTAACTGGGTGGGACACTGTGTTGCAAAGCTGCTGCAGTGTCCAGAAGAGGGAGAGTATCTACTCATAAAGACAATTAAGCAATAAGGCATGACCAACAGTTATGTTAAATGGTCTGTTAATCACCCTGTAGGGGTTTAATGTTGAATGAGGCATAGCCGAGTGCCACATGTCGCTAGACAGTGATAAACTGACCATTAACATAATACCTGGGAGTGGCTTATTGCTATCATAATAAAACTGTTTTTTTAAACAACATTAAACCATGTTCATCATATGGTTAGGCTCTACATGTATGTTAATAAAAACTAAACATAAGGCTGTTACAATGTTTACAGTCAATTAGAAAGCTGCATTTCTCAAACCCTTGTTATAATCAGAGATATTATACCTGTACAACTCCTGGTTTTGCTGAACTCTATTGCTCAGGTGGCCCACCACAAGTGGTGTTGTCTGGTGTGGGGCATCGGTAGGTAAGGCCATAGCAACTACTAAGTGTTGTATGTTGTGCAGCTGCAATCAGGGATGTGTACGTTTGGTGTACATGGCCTCAGTTTTGCTGTTGATCTCCACTGAGCATGCAGTACCTGGTCAGGTGGGTGGGGGTGTCTTGTAATACATTTAGATAATTGTTTATTATTTCTGTCACCTGCTGCTGGATGTCTTTCATTGGTTGTGTTGACTTGGTCCTCCCCCATACTTGAATGTGTGTGTGTGTCTGTGTGTGTGTGGTGCTGGGGGGGTGAATTCGGAGTTAGGGTTTTCAACCCTAACAGCGAATTTCCTCACTTTTGTAGCTGTGGAACAACCCTAACTAATGCATTAAATGGAGTTTTTTGCCTCTAATTTCCCTTCTTTTTGAGAATGATAATGAGAAATAGTGAATGTAATGCGGTGGGGAGCTTTGTGGCTTAGTAACAGGAGCAGCAACGCAAACAGAAATGCTAACAGTGGCACACATGGTAACATACGCGAATGAGAACAGAAAGGGTAACGACATGGTGGCATAGACGGGAACGGTGTGACACGTGATGTCTTGTCACATAGTAACATGGTGCCTGTAAATGGAAATGTCAATGGGCATGGTGACGCAAAGTGAAACAGAAAGAGAAACAGTACGGTACACACAAATGGCAAAAAAGTAACAGAAATGCAAGCGCAAATGAAAACGCAAAGGATGACGTACGTGGTGGCATTGGGGTATGCATTGGATTCATCAGCCCTAACTCTCACCCCATGACATGTGTAAAGCAGCAGAAGTATAGGAGAATGGGATGAGAGTTAGGACCCATGATCCCAATGCACACCCCAATGCCGGTTGGTGGGTGGGGGGGTGCAAGGGGGTTTCAAACCTAACAGCAAATTTCCTCACTTTTGTCACTGTGGAACAACCTAACTAATGCATTAAACAGAGTTTGTTGCCTCTAATTTCCCTTTTTGAGAATGATAACGAAAATAGTGAATGTAATGCAGTGGCGGACACGGGCCCTTCAGGCCCCACTCCCACCACATGATGTCTTGTGGCATACTAACAGGGACAGCAACGCTAACAGTGGCACACATGGTAACACAAGCGTGAATGAGAACAGAAAGGATAACCCACATGGTGGCGTAGACGGGAATGGTCTGCCACGTGATGTCTTGTCACATAGTAACATGGTGCCTGCAAACAGAAATGTCAATGGGCATGGTGATGTAAAGTGAAACAGAAAGATAAACAGTACTGTAGACAGAACTGGCAAAAAATAACAGAAACACAAGCGAAAATGAAAACGCAAAGGATAACGCACATGGTGGCACAGACGTCAATGGTAAGTGAAACGGGTACGGAACCGCAAGCTGAAAGAGCAACAGTAACAGTAATGTAAGCGCACAGGCTGGTTTTCCCCAAAACCTGCATAGAGAAAGACAGTGAGTACAAATAATGTATGCATAATAATGAGTATCGGCACAGAAAATGAGATCTTGGAATACTAAATACATTATATCTCAGGAACCGTACGACGTAGAAAAAAAATTTAAAAGTCATATTATTTACAACTGTCCTGGCTAATTTGAATCTTAGCCCCACTAGGAGCTAAGAAATTTTCTGACGAAAAGTCCAGATCTCGCACCGCTTCCAGATACGGGCCTGAAAAGCTGCGCGTAACGCCTGTAATGTTATCCTGTGGGAAAAAGAAAAGTCTGATGCCATAACTTTGCCTCCTGTAATGTTTTTCACCAAACCACATAAAGACACATCTGTGGGCTGTTGGCTGTCTTCCTCCAAATTTCAGGAAAAAGACCAAACTGTTATTTTGCAGCAGGGATCCAAAGTTTCTATGTCGTTAGGCGCCATAATGTTATCCTGTGGGAAAAACATCAACTTTGGAGTGCGTAACTTTGCGCCGTGTGATATTTTTCACCAAACTACTGAAAGGCACATCTGTGGGCTGTTGGCTGTCTTCCCTCCAAATTTCAGGAAAAAAGACCAAACTGTTATTTTGCAGCAGGGTGCCAAAGTGTTTCTGTAATGCGTCGGGCGCCGTAATGTTATCCTATGGGAAAAACTGTCAACTTTGGAGTGCCGTAACTTTGCCGCCGTGTAATATTTTTTCAATACAACACTGAAAGGCACATCTGTGAGATGTCGGCTCCGTTCCCTCCAAATTTCAGCCCAAAACTCTCAACGGTTCTTTTGCAGCGCAGTGCCAAAGAATCGCTGTCACTGTCCCACAGATGGAAAATTACGTCGCACCAGTAGTTTAATACCTTCTGAACACTTAAAGTACTTTTTTCCAGAAATTTGAAAACATATTTCTGGGGTGTTTTACCACAAAATAAAGACATGGCAAGCATCCTCAGGGTCCGACTAGGTGAATACAAAAAGAATTAGGTTGCTAGAGGGTCCCAAATTTAAATGCCAACCATTTTTCTGATCACCAACTGAAAACAAAATGGCCGATTTGTGAAAGTAACAGGCCCATTTGCGAAAGTAAAAATGCATTTACGAAAGTGTTGAACTTTTTGTTAACTTTTCCCATTGACTTATAATGGGAAACTGTTTTTTGAATAACTTTTGAACCGTTTAATATTTTTTCACGAAATCTTTGAAAGGCACATCGGGGACCCCGGCTGCATGTTCCATGAAGATTTTGGACTGGTTGTGCAAACTGTACGACCTGTAGGCGCGACCGTAGAATTCCAGAAAAAGCGTAAACGCATGCACAGATCATGCTTAATAACTCCACAGCTGTATATCCAACCACTACAAAACTTGGCAGATCCCAATGTCTATGGTTCTTGATCATGTATTCCAAATTTCAGCAAAATCTGTCATATGGTTGAAAAGTTATTAAGGTGCAAAGTTTTGGGGTTTAACATAGAAATGGCTCCTCAACCCTAATTATGGTAGCACTAATGTTACCACATAATATATATATATATATATATATATATATATATATATATATATATATATATATATATAAAAAACAAATCATTACTAACATGTAGGAATGTAGGACATTGGCACTTCATCAGATAAGTGTAAGTAGCCAGGGACATATTGATTCCTATAATGCTTTGATACAAAACATACAGCATATAATGTGTCAAAACACTTGTGTCTTTGTTATCTTCTGAGGAGTTATGATACAACCTGCACTGCCACTATGTGGATTTATGTAATACTGTACTATTTTCTGTATCTTGTATGAATCCTTTGTTCTGTATTTTAGTTGACTTTATGAATAATGTATAATGATAGATAACACTGTGGAGTCACCTAACCCTTGGCCAATAGGACTTATTTTATGTATCTAGTTTTTTGGTAACTATGGTAATAATCAGAACTATATAACCTACTGTATTACGTATTCCTCTCAAGACCTTCTTCACCCTAGGGGTATTAGGGAAACTTCGCTCCCAGTGTCTAATGATAAGACCTGTTCAGGGCAACTGATTATCTCTTTTGTAATAGTTTATTACTGAATATGCCACTTGTCTGTGTCTCTTTTGCTAGTCTATGATGGCCAAGAATCCAACCAGGACTCAGAGACCCGAACAGTGGAGTTCAAAAATTGGTTCGCTAACATATTTTTCAAAGCATAAAGAGGTTCAGTGATGCATGATCTTGATAATGTTATCTGGAATGTTCTTTCAGGATGCTGAGGTAGCTTCTCCAATCCTGAATGAAATGTCAGAAAAGGAAAAGGCATCAAGACCCAGACAAGAAGCACAATTCTGACATGAAGGATAAACCAAGAAGAAGTCATGATGGAGTAAGTCTCAATAAATAGGAGAGGATGAGTGGAATCAGGATGTTTGTCTTAGGATTGCAGCAAGTAAAGGACTTAAATAAAACACCAACTTGAGTTTGTTGCAAAGTATAATAGATGAACCCCTCTATTGATTCTGTCTGTTTTTGATCTTGGTAAAGTAAGGATAATGTTATCTGCTGATGCTTTCCAGAGGCAATTATTTATTAGGTGAATGGCTGGACTGAAGACAGAAGAGGAAGGTATAAATTCTCCTGGTCATAGAAAGTCAAAGAAGGCCAAATTCATGGCAGCTTGTAGATTAAACTCAGCAACTGGTCCAAAGATGCCACTGTTTGGGAGAAGCATCCTTTGAAAGCACAGATTGTAATCTATAGACTTTCTTGTTGGAGGATCTTGAGGAGTCACTTTGCTTACATCTTGGAGAAAGGCTTTGTCTGCTGGACAAAACAGGTAGAAGCTCAATAAGTATGAATAGACATTGTGGGAGATTGCATGCCAGAGATATATTATTTAATTGCTGTGGCTCACAAATTGAAGGTTTGAGAGTATGGAATGCAAATGCAAGAACAATTGAGAGACAGAAATTTGGAGATAGTTCATATTTTGCAGGATGTAGCAGGTAGTAAACTTCCTCCAGGCTACTCTGTAGACAGCTTGAATTATTGCAGCTATGGAATTTGAAATGCTAAAGGAGACATAACTGAGAAACTTTATTAAATCATTCACTGCTCCCAGAAGGTTTGTAGAGGAGTCATCTCTGTGTCAGCTTGTTGGAACGCAGCTTTGAATTGCTTAAAATGAAAATGGGAAAGACAATCAGTTAGAAAATTAGAGGATCCAGGAGTGTATATGTAGTGGATTTTAAACTGGTAGATGTGAAAGATCCATGTTAATCATCTCAGGAAGTTCATTATTGAATGAGATGATGATCCCCTTTAATTATGATGGCTATGGTTGCTTGGTTATCTGAATATGTAGTCACAAACAGATTTTTCCAGCAGTGTCCCCAGGTGGAAGCGGCTGCAACAATAGGATATAATTCAAATAAGGAGGATGTAGAGTGAAAATGGGGTAGGTCCTCAATTACAGGTGTCCAAACACAGGCAAAGCAGGAGGTACCACAGACAGCAGTGAAACCAAATGAGTAGCATCAGTAAAGACTGCAACGTTTGAAGTGGGAGATGTGTCCTTATAGAACATGGATATGCTGTTCCATCTTGATAGAAGAAGGGACCACATAGTTACATATGGCCAGGTGGAAGTCATAATGGATATGTAATGATCCAAAGGAATGACTGATTGGGCTAGACTGAAAAGATAAGAGGTGAATCTCTGGCCTTGTGAAATGATTCTTGATTCAAATAAATGACTGAATGGGCTAGACTGAGAAGATAAGAGGAGAAGCTTTAACCTAGTGGAAAGATTCTCTTTGCGAAAGTGAGGTAGCCCACTAAGGCAATAAGTTCTTGTTTGGTACAGGATTGTTTTGTGGAAAAGACTGAGACTAGATTTTAAATCCTTTGTAAATTTCTCAAGATGGAGGAGTGCTTCCAGTCTGAGGGAATCTAGTGCAATACCCAGGTATTCAAACACTGTTACTGCTCCTACTGTTTTATCATCTGCTAGCACAATATTGAGTGATGAGAACAAGTGCCAAAGGCAGGTGATGCTAGCAGCAGAAGGAGATACTGGAGTATCAATGAGAAGGAAATCATCCAGGAGATGTAGCATGAATGGGCGTATGTAGATGTGCCAAAGAATCCAGCATAAAGCGATAGAAAAAATGTCAAACAGGCTAGGGAGCTTTTGCATTCAAATGTAAAGCACACTTTTCCAGCCCAGTGGCATGGAGGGCTGAGGTGCTGAATGCCTTACCTCCTCCCATACCAGCAACATGGGCTTGGAAATGAGCCTGAGTCACCGGGGGTTGACTGGGGGCAGGGTGAGGTGCTGGATTAAGCTGCCACAAGGTATCTCTCCTCTCCTCTCCTGGGGAGGGACGTAGGCTTCCCTGGCTCTTGGCTGCCACCCGGTGGAGGCTAGGTGGCAGTGCCAAGCCAACAAGGGACCCAGGCATTAGGTTGGGAGGGAGGAAGGGGCCATCACTGGAGCCGTGGATCACATGCATGCCTTCAAGCACATGTGTGACTGTGTTCTGGGTTCTGGGATAACGGGATGGGGGGAGAAATAGAAAATGGAGAAATGAGGCAGGCTCAATTGAAGCTCTGAAAGGGAGAATTGAGATCCTACATGGGAGGACTGCAGCTGCCTGCCCGGAGCCCTGATGGTAAAAAAGCTATATAAAAAAAAGTAAAGTGAACTGTGAAGTAATACTGATTTCTCAGGAAAATCCTATAGACATGCATAAGAACAGATGCATAGGTAGCTTTTGAAAGCATCCATAATGTCTGCTTTGATTAACCAGGCCCTTTGTCCAGCAAATTTGATAAATTTAATGGCATAATCAATTTATACATCATATAGTGAATACTCACAGAAACACAGAAATAGAAATATAGAATTTTCTGGCAGATAAGGACCATTTGACACACCCAGTCTTCCCTGATCTCTGGCTACCCCCCCCTTTCCATTCCCTACCCTACCAAGATTCCTTTGTACCATCCCATTCATGCTTGCAGCCCACCACTGTTTTTGCCCTCACTACCTTCATTTTTCTGATGGAATTAGAGAATCGATGCTGGGAACTGTAGTAGAATGATGGGCTGTTAAGTCAATGATGAAACATTTCTTTCCAGAATATTTTTGGGTCACTATTCTGATGGGACTGATTCAGAAAGAAGGAAAAAGGGAGCTGCAAAAGTACCAATGAGGAAACATTTAGACAGTTCTTTTGCAAGTAAGGTGGTGACTGCTTCAGGTTCTGCCATAGTAGATTTAAGGTTTGAACAATGAAATGAGATGATAGGAACTGCATGGAAATCCATATAAAATCCATCTGAAAGGCCTCAGATAAGAAAATGAATGATAGTCTTTGATGGATGAGTTGATAATAGCTGCTGGAGTTGAGAAATATAAACAGGTGTTGATGGATGAGCCAAAAGTTATTAACAGCCTTGGGTATGTGTAGAAGTTGGTGTCCTATGACAGACACATTTTGAATGTGCCTCTACACAATGACTACACACATGTAAAAGCATACATGATGGTGCAAAGCAGGCTATTTTGTTGAAGTAGTTACAGATAGTGATCCTGGCAGAGAAGACAATCTTTTCTCCTTGTCTGTCCAAAAAAGTTTTAGTTGCAACAAAGACATGTTGAGAGGTGAATGGGTGAGCCAGAGCAGTGCTAGTTGGTGGTCAAGAGTTGGTCACTGTGAGGGGAGAGAGAGCAACAAAATGAGATAAGGAACTACAGATGGAACAGGTTAAAGCTCTTTGACCAGCAAAATGCCTACAGAACAGCTCTTTGTCTAGTGATGCCCATGGAAAACAAGAGATGAGTTTGGTAGGTATGAGCTGCCTTGCTCAAAAATGATGTTTGGAATATCGTAAAAAAAAAATGCTGGCTCCATAGTGGATTGTGAGGACAACAATGAGACAGAAGTAAGAATCCAACTCTTCAAGCCTGGATGGAAAAGCCTTGCACACAATTTCACAATAAATATTGTAAGCTGCAACAAATTCTGCTATGGTTAAATCTTCATTAGGTGAGGATCTTTGACTTTTAGAACCATAGATATATCCCCACGGGAAACAAACCTGTTCTCGATTGTTTCATGGGATGATATAAGAAGGGCTATGAGATTTATGTAGTTCCATTTGATAATGTCATTCCTGACATGATTTGGAACAAAGTGTATAGGACAGCCTGTACTTGGCATAGCTTTTACAGAATAAGGGCAGTAACTGTCGAGGTGTTGGCTGATATGGAGAAGCTGGAACTCACTGTTGTACTTGGAAAATGAGGCACCATCAACAAGAGGAGGCACAAGAGGTGCTGTGGTAGCAGGTTGTGATACCATGGGAGGACTTTTGGAAAGGCATGGAAGTGTCTTAAAAGGCCCCAACTGTTTGGATCTGGATGGTCTATATTCAGCGGAGCGACCGGAATTGAAGTACAGTTTGGTCTTATTAATCTAGAGAAGCAAGTCAGCAGTTGCAGCAACATTTCTGTGAATGACCTCTGGAGGGTCTGAACTTCTGGTCTGAAGAAACAGTGGTTCCTTTATTGGTTAGAGATATGGAGGCTGCACAAAGAAAAAATGAAATAAGTAGGAGAGGTCAAAGTGCTAAGCCTGTCACAAGGAGGTAACCACTAATTATGGATGATCCCCAGTGCCCTGAGTGATGCTCAAGGTGTGACCTGGATCCAGGTGCATGCCAAGCAAGGCACATAGCTGCACAATTGAGTTTCTTTAAGCCATTGCTCTACGATTGCATCACTTGACCTAGAAGACCTGAGACTAGAGTTAAGGGTTGGGTAGTAGAGAGATAGAAAGAAGGGCTCCAAACCAGTACCCATGGGAGTGTATCATAGAAGGTCCAGTGGGACAGCAATGCTGTGGAACCGCAGAGCTGTTGGTTATTTGCAGAAGGGATGGCTCCAAGTGCAAGACAGACCAGTGAGAGAGGAAGAAGATGCAAATGGGAAAAGAAAAAAATACAAAATAAAACACACCGGAGGGCAGAAGGTAGCCAGTAGATGAATACTGTAGGGAACTAAGTCAGCCAAAGGACTACAGGACATGAGCAGAAAGAATTAAAATCCAGGCAAAGAGAAGTGCAGAACACAAACAAAAGCTGAAGGACCAAAGGGAGCGAACAGGCATGGCTGGGGATTGGTAAGAGAGGGGTTTCTGTCTCGCAATCAAAACTGTTTAGATTGTAGCACTTTCCAAAGAATAGTTTAAGCACAGGCTTTCCCATTATTTGACTATGGAGATGTCTTCTATAACTATTCTACTAAGGATCTACAATGCCGGTTTGACAAAAATATGTCAACTGTGGTCGCAGATTCTCTTTACTGTATATACTTTACCTTAAATTCTATATACTCAATAACCACACCCAATGGTTATTCCAATAAACTTCAGTTTATTGTCTGTACACACATGTGTGGGAGCCTCGGCTAAAGGCAAGAGCTCCCAGAACAAAAGGTTACACAGCATTTTATAACTTTCTTAGCACGTACACATTTTTGTTACAGCAAATAGCATTATGAGTCGTGGTACTATCTCCAGGCCCCCACTCCAATTTCTACATGCCTTTCCCATATATAGAGTTGTTTTTCTGAAACCTTGCTTCTCCTTATCTCAAACCTAAGGAGCTGGTTTCAGCCAGCACGAGTTACTGTTTTTCTGCTTGCCTTGCGATTCTTATGAACTTGCAATGACCCTTAGCTTTTACTCAGACTTGGCTAATATTCAACTACACTGGCAGCTTTACACTATAATACACTGTAACACACTTTACTTTATGTATGCATGAATCCACTCTATATGTATGTACAAGAGAGAGATATATAAAAAAGGAAATTCTTCCACACTCCCCCCTTTTGAGGCTCTGCCTCAACTAAATCTTAGTAAGGTCATCTATGTGTGCAAAAGGAAATGGGGGTTCTTCGGGGAAAAGATTCTTTTGGTAATCAATCAGGGGCATTGGGCAGAGATGGGCATGTTCGAAGAACACAAGCGAAAATGCACGCTTTCAGAATGGTGACCACAAGCCAAATGGCCAATAGAATAAGGAGAGCCACTGCAGTCCAGTGCAACAGGGTGGCTCCCAGTCACCAAAGATGTTAGAAAACCAGGACCAGGGTCCCAGCCTTTCCCACAGGTGCATGTTCACTCAAAACTCGATCCTGCAACTGCTGCACCCCTTGCAGGACATGATCTAGGGCCTCTGAATTATCAGGAATATATGTACAACATTCTTCACCAATGACAGCGCATACCCCACCCTGGGCAGCTAGGAGGTAGTCTAGGGCTGCTCTATTTTGCAAGGCCATTAATCTGGTGGCTCGTATTTCAGCATTTACTAAAGGCAATTCTGTTTTTGTACTGTTTATAAGAGTTTCAATTTCATAACTTAACTGGTCTATGTAATGCATTGCCTGCACTACCCCCCACCAAGAAACACTCCAGCTCCAATTTCTCATACCAGGGTATACTGAATGGATTCAGGTGGAACAGGTCTACCTAGGTTTCGCTTAACCCTGATAGTGTGGTTGTTAACATTAATTATAATGGAAAGTCCAGACTACTGGGTGCAATGTAGTTAAGTAACAGCATCCAGCCCACTGTGAGGGCAGGAATGTATAGCCTTTACTTCCACATACCCAGTATAAACCAGTTAAAGTCCCAAAAGGAATGATGATATCCTGGTCCCTCCAAATTTGTAGATCAGTTATAGCAACAGTAGTAGTACAATTGGATGAGCCCAACTCCTGAACCCCCACCTCACTGCTACAGAGACAAGTCACTGGCTGGGACCTTGGAACCCGGGCCATATGTGCAAGAGCTCACCAGTTGTGTTGGAAGGCCATGATACCACGTGATGAAGGGCCTTCCTGCAAATACAGTCACATTACTAAGGACACGATCTACCCAAGGACCCAGTTTTTTATAGGTACTGTCTGTCGGCTCGTGCCAAGAAACCAATGTCAGAGTCTGGTAGAGTAATGTAGTATCATTTTGAGGGAGGGGTTCTAGGTATAGATGGAGCCCAACCTTTGCCGAAGCAGGGGGAGGGGCACACACATAACAATCAGACAGATTAATATTTTTTGCATGCAACTTCATTAAAGTCCACCAAGTATTTGCACAATGCAGGGGCTCTGCACTCTTGATGCTTCTCATTAAAGGAGTACGTAAAGTCTGTTGCAAAAACCCCACCAATACAATGGTTACAAAAACAGTAAGTCCTTTAAGCATTAATCCCCTTCGGCTCGTACGGTCTCGGACAGATCCGCTCTCACCAGCCGGCAATGTGATGCGTGAATCCATGTCTCCCTTTCTGCAACCTTTACTGCTGTAGCCGTTGTCAACAGGACTTGGTACGGGCCACGCCACCTTGGAGAACTCCATCTTTTTCTTCGGAAGTCCTTCACCAGAACAAAATCACCAGGCTGAATCTGATGCAGGGGTGTCTCAGTAGGCACTGGCAAAGCTGCCTTGACCCTAGGATAAAAAGACCTCAAGACACCATTAAGGGATAAACAATAAGTAACCATTTCCTCGTCCACTCCATGCAGGTGATTCGACTTTGTGGGTAAGGGCATTTGGCATTACGCAATGGCCGTCCTAGTAAGATTTCATGTGGGGAGAGATCAAGGCGCCCACCCGCCCCTCATAGCCATGAGGGCAAGAGGCAAAGCAGTCACCCAAGTCAGACTGGTCTCTGCCATGATTTTTGTTATTTTGAGTTTTAGAGTCTGGTTTGCTCTCTCCACTGCCCACCGATTGGGGATAGTAGCGCGGTATGTCTGCGGAGTCCACCTGCAAGGCCTCACACAATGATGTTATCACTTCGTTTGCGAAATGAGATCCATTATCGCATGACAAGCGGCTGGGCAATCCCCAGCGAGGGATAATTTCTCGAATTAAAGCCTTTACCACAGCACATGCAGTCGCCCTGCGAGTTGGAAATGCCTCTACCCAGTTTGAGAACATATCTATAATGACTAAGCAATATTTGTAGCCTTGGCACGGCGTAAGCTCTATAAAGTCCATCATAACATGCTCAAATGGACCAGCAGGAATTGGGTGGGCAGAGGGGGTTAGGTGCTGTCCTCTGCCCACATTGTACTGCATGCAAATCACACACTTGCTACAAAACACTTCAGCATAGCTAGTAAATCCAACAACGTACCAATATTTATTTGCAAATCTACCATGCCCGTTTTTGAAACATGATCGGCTCCATGAGCCAATTTTGCCAAACACGGAAATACCGATCCCGTAAGCATGGTCTCCCATCCCCAGACACCCACACTTTTAAATCAGAATCAAATACACACTGCTGTTTCCAATGGCGCTTTTCTGCCTCTGTACCATATTACGCTGGAGCGCCACTAAATCCTGTGGAGAAAACAAGTTACAGGTTTCACTATTTACAACAGTTAACTGGTAGACTGAAGCACTCATTGACTGAGTTGCTGCCTTTGCTGCAGCATCCGCTACAGCTGCTACCTGTGGAGACAAAATCTTTGTTAGACGTAGCGCTGCACATTTTACAATTGCCAAAGCTCTAGGTAGTTGGATAGCAAACAGTAAATCTTTTACTAATTTCGCATGTGCAATAGGCTTACCGTGAGCGTAAGAAAACCTCTATGTTTCCATAATGTCCCAAAGTCATGTGCCACACCAAAGGCATACCGACTGTCTGTGTACACATTTACTGTCTCTCCTGCAGCGTGCAAGCCTCGTCAGGGCTACCAACTCTGCAGCCTGGGCAGAGAAATTGGATGGCAATGAACTGCTCTCTATTACCTCAGATACAGTACATACTGCATAACCAACTCTAGTCACCCCCCTTAGGTCCTTAAAAGCTGAGCCATCCACAAAATATTCCACTTCTGCATTTGTTAGAGCTACATCTGTTATATCTGGTCTAGGTTTACTGTCACAGTCAATTAGCTGTCCACAGTCATGCTGTTCGCCGTCATCGGGGGAGGGCAACAAGGTTGCCGGATTCAAGGTGGTGCACCGCTGAGAGTAATGTTTGACTATTGTGAGCAGTACATTCTGGTACTGCAAAACTCTGCCGGGTCAGATGAGCTGTGCGAACTTGTAATAATATAGCTTGTACTGCGTGGGGTACATGCACAGTAAGGGGGCAAATCCACCAGATCCACACAAGACAATACTGCCTCCGTGGGCTGCCGCTACGTGACTGTAGGCAGGAGACCATACCTGCCACTACCGAATCCAACCGTTTTGAATAATAAGCAATTGGCCTCTGGCCCCCCCATGATCCTGTGTCAACACTGCAGACATGTAACCCCTTTGACCATTTACAAACAGGTTAAAAGCTTTCTCATAGTTTGGGAGTCCCAAACATGGAGTGCTGGCCAGTACTTCTTTTACTTTGGCGAATGATGTTTCTAACCCCGGGGACCACTGCACTTCATCTGTCATATTCATTTTTGTGCCGTAGATTGCGTCATGTAATGGCTGGATGATGTAGGCATAATCCATTATCCAGGTACGACAGTAACCTGCCATTCCTAGGAATGACATCATTTGCTGTAGTTACAGGACGGGGCCATTCAGTAATTGCTTGAATGCGTTTGGGATCTAACTGCCTTCCTCTCTGCAGAGTATGTGACCTAAGTAATGTACCTTAGTAGCACACAGTTGCAGTTTACTCTTTGAGACTTTATGTCCATTTTGGGCTAGAAAAATCAGCAGAGCTCTAGTGTCCTCCTCACTTGCTTCCCTGGAAGGGCTGGCAAGGAGTAAATCATCTACGTACTGAATTAGGGTGCTGCCCTGTGGGGCAACAAACCCCTGCAAGTTCTCTCGCATTTGAGCAGAGAACACAGCAGGTGACTCCGCATAGCCCTGCGGCATGCGAGTCCAAGTCCATTTTTGACCCTTATACGTAAATGCAAACCATTCCTGGCTAGCCGGGTCTACAGGTATGCTAAAAAATGCATTTGCAAGATCGATCACTGAAAAATGTGTGGCAGTGTGGGGGATTTCTGATAAGATAGTTGCTGGGTTCGGTACCACTGGAGTTCTTACATGCACTGCCTCATTCACTGCCCTTAGATCTTGTACAAAGCGGTAATCCCCATTTCCTTTTTACTGGCAATATTGGTGTATTTACCACCGCCCTTGGACATGGAACAATGACCCCCCTTTCCACTAATGCTGCATGCACGGGTGAAATTCCTTCTTCTGCTTCCCTCCCCAACGGGTACTGGTGCCGGTTCGGTCTGTATGGACCCTTTGGTGTTACCATCAGTGGCTGCGCTCCCTTCATTGACCCCACATCGTATTTTGATGTTGCCCACAACACTTCTGGTATTTGGTCTAGCCAGTCAGGGACTGACTCTTGCTCCATCTTCCTTTCCCATTCCCTTTGCACATTCACTTCCCTCTCTGTAGCACATGCTCGTACCCATCTCCTCAAACTTATTTTTTTACATTGTCCTCCCTTTGAAAATTGTCCCCCCTCCCCATTCTTCCAGTCCTGTAGTTTCACAATTTTTAACATCCAGGGACCTAAATCTTTCCACCGGAACTGAGGTTTCTTTGCCAATGAAATGTGTGGTTGAGAGCCCGTAACCCTAAACATTTCTCACTACTCCCCTGTTAGTGACACTGATGCCCCTACCATGTCCTGTCCCACATACAAATCCTCTACCCATAACCATTGTTCAACTTCTTGCCTACCCCAGTCTCCACTTTCATAATCATAATCCCTATCCCCCTCTGAATAGTGCGCAGTACAGTGCAAATTAACTGTGAATTGCATATTTCCTTTTGTTACATTTTCCACCCAGCCCTCCAACCAACATTGATCATTTGAATCTACAAGTTCCAAGCTATACAACCAATCCCTCCTTACCGCAAAACATAAATTCCCACTGTAGGTGCTTCAATAACCATCCCCTTAGAAGTACACTGAATTTTGGCACTTACCTTTGCCAAGAGATCCCGTCCCATTAGGTTCACTGGGCAAGTTGAACTGCTTAGAAAGGAGAGTTTCAACAATGTATTTCCGCACCTTACCGGCAGGGGTAATGTCATTTGTTCCTTCTGTGGTACTCCTGATGCGCCGATAGTCGTTATCAGTTTTCCAGACAAGGGTGGCAACAATTCCTGTTGTTTTATGACCGAGACAGAAGCTCCAGTGTCTATGAGAAACGTCAAAGAGGTGTCCATTACTGTCAAGTTCATTAAAGGGCTTCCAGCCGGGGTGGCTGAAACCCGTACCATCAGCGAGTGGTCCTGTAACCATCAGCTGCTATTTCCCATGTCATCCATCCAGTACTGTGCATGTTGTGAGCTGCCCCCTCCATATTGTCCTCCCTGTTCCCATCGGGTTGGACCCGACGGCTCCGACCATTGTCGTCCTTGCTGTTGCAGCGGTGGTGGAGGGGGCGGCCATTGTCGTTCATTCCCTGATTTTGGCTGACCGTAATGTGGGTTCTGTACTCTGGGGCAAGTTCGGGCTATGTGACCTCTCTCTTGACACGCAAAGCAGACGATGCCCCTGCCCTCTTGTTGTGGGGGTCCATAACCTGTCTTGTTTGTCGGGCAGGGCTGTTGCGGCTGGGACTGGTGGTATCCTGCAGTCGTCCCTGGCCCTTGTCCCCGTCGAGGGGGTCCTCTGCTTCGGCCCCTAGCCCTATTATCCTGTCCTCCACCTTGCGAATAATACATTAACTGCGCTTGTTCCAGCTTTTTCTTTTCCGCCTTTTCTGCCCCCTTTGCTTGCCTTTCTACATGCTCAGCATACCTGAATATTTCCTTCAGGACTGCGTCTCCCATCCGATGCAAACTGTTTTTAACCCTGCCTGGATGGCCTCCAGTAGCCCGGCACAGAAAGCCATTGCTAGCTGGCTGTCATATGCTGGATTTTCTGGTTTTAGTCCAGAGTAATGGCAGAAGACCTCTTCCAGTCTTTCTCGATAGTCCCTTACTGTCTCCCCCTCCATTTGCCTGGCGTCTCGTATCTTTTCCCAATCTACTTTGGCCACGTACACCTCCCTTAATTTGGCCCAAATTGTACTTAAATGGGCTGCTAGGCCAGCTCTGGGGGTATCGGAATTCCAGGACACTTTAACTTCCCCCCACCGCCCCTTTAGGGTGCGGCGCAGTGCCTCTTCCGCCTCCTTTGTCAAAAGTTCGTAAGTTTCGATTAGGTTTTTAAGCTCTGTTATATATTCTTCAATGTTCTCATGGGGCTTTGGTATTTCTTTTAAACCTCCGCAACTCCTCGGGGTGCCAAGGCCGTTCAACCGATAAGCGTTCCCCGCCTGCAGGGTTTGGGTTGGGATATCTTACCAAAGGTAACTGCTGTGTCACATCTGCAGACTTGTCCATGGAATGCACGCGCTCGTCCCTCGGACAGGCTGGGCATTTCACTCTGAAATCCATATGGCTGCCAGCCGTCGCCTGTCCTTTTTGAATTGTACCGGGGTTTCAACAGCCGCCTCCTCCCCTGAACTATCTGCCTGGGCCACCCCAGCCCCTTGTGCCGGAGTTTCGGCAGCCGCCTCTCCCCCCGAACTATCCGCCGGGGCCACCCGTACAGCCTCCCTCGCTGGGGGAGGCAGGGGCTCATGGGGTGGCCGATATGAGTGGCGGGACCATTGATGTCTGAACTGCCTCCTTTGTCTCCCCATTTTCCCTCTTCCTCCTTTACCAGTAATCCCTTCTGTTGGCTTTCAAATCTGCGTCCTGCCTCTCTCTCCCACATCCTAACGCTTGCCATTTTACCCTCTGTCCCCTTTTGTTTCTCTTTTCCCATTCCTCGAGCCTGAGCGTGCCTCTGTCAACACATCTATACTGAAGGTCCCTATCTGAGGAAACTCCTCTGTCCATTTTTTCCATTCCTTATTTGACAGACCGAGTCAGCACCGTACTTTTCCACCATGCATTTTGCTGGGCCGACTCCTATTTCATTACGGTTTTCCCCTTTATTACCC
The DNA here is from genome assembly GCA_016271365.2 of Neoceratodus forsteri. NCBI lineage: Eukaryota > Metazoa > Chordata > Ceratodontiformes > Ceratodontidae > Neoceratodus > Neoceratodus forsteri. The sequence continues at coordinate 824,878,436 of CM028132.1, read as the reverse complement.
ATATTAGTCCCGTCTACTGGCACCTCTTCTGTGCACAAAAGTGTCAACCTAACACTTTTTACCTGGACGTCCCTGACGTCGAGTGCCAACCTAGCACTTTGGGTGCCACCCTAGCACCGGAACAGTAAACGATGGCTGCCGCCGCTCCCTAGGCGTCACGTCTCTGTGGTGGGACTAAAATCCCCGGGGCAACCTTCCCCAGAGACCGGGACTTGGTAGTCCGATCACAGCGCGACACGGAGAAGCGAAGCCATCCTGCCGACTACGCCAAAAACTGTGGTCGCAGATTCTCTTTACTGTATATACTTTACCTTAAATTCTATATACTCAATAACCACACCCAATGGTTATTCCAATAAACTTCAGTTTATTGTCTGTACATACATGTGTGGGAGCCTCGGCTAAAGGCAAGAGCTCCCAGAATCAAGGTATACAGCATTTTATAACTTTCTTAGCACGTACACATTTTTGCTACAGCAAATAGCATTATGAGTCGTGGTACTATCTCCAGGCCCCCACTCCAATTTCTACATGCCTTTCCCATATATAGAGTTGTTTTCTGAAACCTTGCTTCTCCTTATCTCAAACCTAAGAAGCTGGTTTCAGCCAGCACGAGTTACTGTTTTTCTGCTTGCCTTGCGATTCTTATGAACTTGCAATGACCCTTAGCTTTTACTCAGACTTGGCTAATATTCAACTACACTGGCAGCTTTACACTATAATACACTGTAACACACTTTACTTTATGTATGCATAAATCCACTCTATATGTATGTACAAGAGAGAGATATATAAAAAAGGAAATTCTTCCACACAACCCAACATTACAGCAATGGCTGCATGTTGACCACAATTGTGGTTGGCATTGTGCCATTGAAAGAATAAAGTGTTTTTTGCTGTATTCCCTGCATCACCGTATTTTATTTTAATCAACTCCAAGTCACAGCTGGTTCGGGGAAGGGGTGCAAGACCCCAGGAAGCTGTTCTGGGGTCACGAGTGGACTTTACAGTGATCCATCTATGTTGTCGCTGTAGACGACATCACTGTAAAGTTGTCACTAGATTACAAAAGTTAGATACCTTGTATAATCAGCTAGTCAGGTTAATTTTGAAGTGCCCCAAAGAGACACATCACTGTGTCCTGTATAGACAGCTAGGTTGGATTTCATTTGCAGACAGAAGGCATTAGCACAGATTGGTTTTAGCATATAAGTGTTCTGGGAAAGGTCCATGATTATTTAAAAGTTAAACTAAAGAGAGGAAGGTAAATTCATTTTTGAGAAATTTTGTTTTTTTGGAATTAATGGTACCCATAAGCAAAACACAAAGGTCAATGAACTGGTCCCTTTTTATTGGAATCAATTGCCACACAAATTCAGACTTCTTGACTCTAACCCTTTACCAATAAAGACAGTAAAACAATGTTTTTGGATTATGATTTAGCTTCGGAAAACGCTGTGGTTATATATATGACTGACTATTCAGTTTTCATTGTATTTATGATTGTACATATTATCTAACTGTAATTGTATGTAGGTTGTGTAAGAATGGTCACCATTTCAAATGAGCTTTACTGTATGATTACAATCCTAATAAAATAAAATGAAATGAAACCAGCAGGGAAGAGAGCATGAGCTAGAAATGCAGGAAGAAGCACTGCAGAGCATAATCCAAGAGCAGGGCAGAGGAGTGAGGGAGAAACAAGAGAAGAGGCACCAGGGAGCACCAGACCACAAGAGTGGAGTCCCAGTGGGAACCTGCATGCAGAGGCAGGGAGAAGCCACAGCATAGCCAGGTGAGAGGAAAGAGGGCAAAAGAGAGAGCACTGGTGGTTGATTGCAGTGAGGTAAAGATTTGCTGAGACTGAGTGAGCAGCAGAGCCACAGACAAAACAGAGCAGAGGAGAAAATAGGGGTGAGTGGCAAATCTGAGGAAAGCAGAAGGGGGGGAAGACATGGAATGGAACAGAGGGGAGGGGATGAAAAGGCAAAAGCAGTGAGGCATGGAAACAGCAAGAAATCATGCAAAGAACAGCAACCAGAAAGCAGAGGAGCAGGACATGGAACCGAACAGCACAGAGGTAAGCCACGTAGGAAACTATAGGGAAATGTGTTGAGGATGAGTGCGGCTTATGTAGGATGGGGGAAAGAGACTGGTGGCACCCACATCAAACAATAGGTTTAGCCTTTAAATTGAAATGATTTCCATACTGCATCATTTCGTGTTCTGCATATATGCAGTAACATGCACATGCCATTCAGGGTTATTTATTTATTTATTTATTTGAGCATCAGTTTACAACCTTTGAGCAAGAGGCTCATTTCCAAAGGTAGCTCGTCACATTGAGGACAAATACGTTACATTACAGGCTAGTTGTTACATCACGTTGAGGACAAATACATTATATTACAGGCTCTTTGTTACATCACAGAGTCCACTTATTATGAATAATATTGAGAGTGTGCCTAATGTTGTGCTTACCCTGTCTCCCCCTGACAAAATACACCTGATCCGGGTGGAGACAGGAAAATAAATTTTTTTCCAAACATGATGCAATTATTTTGGCAGCTACTTTATAGTCTAAAGTTAGTAAAGAGATGGGCAATAAGAAGCACAGAGGGTTAGATTCTTGCCTGGTTTGGGTAGTACTGTAATTGTGGTGGACCAAGAAGAGGTGGGCATCATGCCCCTCAAAAAGCTCTCCCCAGTAATATCATAAAGGGGATCTGTAAAGAGGACCCCAAAGTGTTTAAGGAAATCAATAGGTAGGCCATCGGGGCAGGTTGCCTCCCCCCCCCCTTCAAAGCTCTAATTACTTAGTGGATCTCATGTTTTGTTAAGGGTTGTTTCAGCTCTTCAGAGTCCACAAGATGAATGGGATTAAGGGTACTTTTATTAAAAAAGGCCTGAAATTGATCCTGAGTGGTTGCTGTCTCTGAAATATATAAGTTGTTATAAAATCTATTAAAGGCATACCCTGTTTCAGTGTGCCCTGTGACTTCCCCTTTTTTGGGATGGTGGCGTCGGGGAAAGGTTTGTTCACACTCCCATTGTTTTGGTTGCCAAGCCAAAAGTTTCCCTTCCCTGTCCACATCAAAGTACAGCCCTGCTTGGTTAAGTAGTATGGCCTTCCCAATCACCGCTGTGCTATGGTGTTGATCTTCCCTTTAAGTTTTTGAAGAAGGTAAAGGTTAGTGGGCTTGGCCATATGTAGCTTTTCCACTTCTTTTCTTTTCTTTCCACATTACTGATTTCTTGGTTTCTCCTCTCTGTTTATACTTTATATAGGAGGTGGCCTGTCCTTTACAGGGCCTCCCATATAGTGAAGTGTGATGTGTCCTCTCTTTGCTTATGGGTTGGGAACTTCAGTGAGTGTGTTCACCATGGTTTCATTAAATTGGGGGTCCTTCAGCAGCACTGGATCCAGACTCCACATTCGTGGATGATTCCCCATTCTCTCAACCTTCAACTCAAGGTGTAGAGGAGAGTGATCTAACTGTACCACGAGCAGGTATTCTATAGTGTTCAGTGTGGGCAACAGCTCTGTGGAGCACAGCAAGAGATCTAGCCTAGTGTAGGACATGTGGGACTGCAAGAAGAAACTGTATGCTCTGCCAGAGGAATATTTCTGTCACCACACATCCACCATAGTGAAAGTCTGCATAAATTCTTGCAGCCCTTTTTTATCCTTGGATTGGGGATCTGGGGAAGGATTGGATCTGTCAAGAATTATCTCAAGTACAAAATTCATGTCCCCTCCTAACACCCACAGGTTTAAAAGTTGTGCCATATCTAACACCACCCTTTGAAAGAAGGAGCTGTACTCTACATTATTTTATTTTTTTATTTTTATTTATTTAAGTCTTGGATTACACATGCCTTAGAGCCAAGAGCTCTTTACAAAGCTTCCACATCAGTAGAAAGGATAAGAGATTAAACAGGACAGGAAAGTATGGAACAATAAAGTATAAATAGGAGGTACAAACATCATAATGAACACAAAATCATAATGGAAAGTCAATGTAAAACAACAGAGACACATTATGCTAATCAGTTTCAGGCACAGGAAAATGCATAAAGTACATTGATATTGGCCAGCAGGCTTTGTCAAGACAAACAGGGCACAGGGTGCGGGAAGGGATGTGGGAGGGTGAGCTGAGAAGAGTAAGAGAGTGGTGTGAGGGAGGAGGATGTGAGGAGAGGGGACAATGGGGGAGGAAGGGTGGAGAGGGTGTGGGGGATGCAGGAGGAGGAGGTAGGAGGCAACAGTGCTAAGTTTCTGTGAAAGAGATCGAGTACTAAGGTCAAGATTTGGGAAAACATGGTTAAGGGAGACAGCCACAGATGCTTGCTGTAAAGAGTAGTGACCGAAACTTAGATTTGAACAGAAACATAGAAACATAGAAAAATAGATTTTGAAGGCAGATAAGGACCGCTTGGCCTACCCAGTCTGCCCATTTCCCTACCTAATGGATAAGCTGCAGATCCTAGTTAACCAGCAGCCTACTTCTTCCTACCCCCAACCCCTAGAATTGCCTTATGACTGTCCCATGCATGCTTGAATTCCACCACTGCTTTTGACTCCACAACCTCCTCCAGAAGGCCGTTCCATGCATCCACAACCCTCTCTGTGAAAAAAATACTTCCTTAAATTACCTCTGAGCCGCCTCCTTCTATCTTCAAATTGTGCCTCCTTGTTCTGCATTTCACCTTTTTTGAAAGATGCTACCCTTGGACTTTGTTGATTCCCTGAGATACTTGGAAAGTTTCATCATGTCCCCCTCTCCCTCCTTTCCTCGAGGCTATACATATTCAGCTCCCTTAAGTCTCTCTTCATATGTCTTCTGGTGCAGACCCTGCACCATTTTAGTTGCCCTCCTCTGGACAGCCTCCATCCTGTCTATGTCCTTGCGGAGATTGGGTCTCCAGAACTGCACACAGTACTCCAGATGGGGTCTCACCAACTGTCTGTACAGAGGGATAATAACTTCCTGTTTTCTACTGGTGATGCCTCTCCCTATGCATCCCAGTATCCCCCCAGCCTTCCTTGCTGCCCTCTCACATTGCTTGCCCACCTTTAGGTCATCTGATATGACTACCCACAGGTCCCTTTCCATTTTTGTTGTTGTTAGTACCTCACCACCCATTGTGTACTCTTCCCCTGGGTTTTTGTTTCCCAGGTGCATTACCTTGCACTTCTTAGCATTGAATCTAAGCTGCCATACATTTGACTAACATTCCTCTAACCTTGCCAAGTCCCTTCTCATACTTTCCACCCCACCTTGTGCATCAACTCTGTTGCAGATCTTTGTGTCATCTGCAAAGAGACATACTTTTCCTTCCAGTCCCTCTGCAATGTCACTTATAATGACATTGAAGAGGACTGGTCCTAATACTGAACCCTGTGGTACCCCACTAGTAACCCCCCTTTCTTCAGAGTGGACTCCATTTACTATTACTCTCTGTGTCCTATTCTCCAGCCAATTCTTTACCCAGGCTGTCATCTTGGGACCCACTCCCAGGCTGGCTAACTTGTATATTAATCTTTTGTGTGGGACTGTGTCAAATGCCTTGCTAAAGTCTAGGAAGGCCATGTCCACAGCCCATCCCTGATCTACTACTTTGGTCACCCAGTCAAAGAAATCTATCAGATTTGTCTGGCATGACCTTCCCACTGTGAATCCATGCTGCCTTGGGTCCTGAGCCCCTCTGGCCTCTAGATACTCAACAATTCTTTCCTTCAGAAGTGATTCCATCATTTTCCCTACCACTGAGGTTAAACTAACAGGTCTGTAGTTTTCTGGTTCTGCCTTGCTCCCACTTTTGTGAAGGGGAATCACATCTGCCCTTCTCCAGTCCTCGGGTACCACCCCAGCCCAGCTTAGTTTCGGAGGAGATGTCACTGTTGAAAGCATTCATCCAGAGGGGGGCCCTGTAGGTGAACGATCTTTGCCTCTGGGTGGTTCGGTGATGAGAGACCTGTAGGAGCTGAGATTCAGAACCTCAGTTGCAGTGTGGATTGCGAGGTGGGCTTAGAAGATCTTGTACTCCAGGTGGCAAGAGGCCTAAGGTTATTTTCTTGTCCATCAGGCATGTTTGGTATTCGATGCGATTTTTAAGCAGTAGCCAACTGGTTACGGCATTGAGGTCACACGTGTGGGTTAGATGGTGGGCTCCTGAGACAAGACAAAATGCCTTGTTAAGAGCAGTGAAGATATGTCAGAGGGTGGTATCAGTTGTAGAGCCATAGATGATCTATCCATAGTCAATTATAGAAATAATAGAGCTCTGTGCAGCTATCCTTAAGGCTTCCAAGGTCAGAGATCACCTGTGTCTGTAGAGTAGACTAATACAAATATTTACAGCTTTAGCAACATTATCTATATGCACCCCATATGATAGGTTGCTGTCTATGTTGACTCCAAGATACTTAAAAAATTAAAAGAATAAGGACCAAAGATTGCTCCAACAGAGAAGTATAGTATTCTTCGATTCTTAACTGGTCTCCCACTGTGAACACATCATTGTGTCTTGTTAAGGGAGGCTAATTGTCCATCTTTTTCTGACAGGATAAAAATTAAGTTGGGAGGCTTTGTATTTAAGGGATTTCTGGGATTACTTCCACCAGTCATTCAAAATTCTTGCCCCAATTCACAGAGTTCTTTAGGAATCTGGTCTCAGTCTACAGGTTTATTTAGGGTCCCATTTTACAAGAAGACAATTGGACAGAGGTCTGTGATCTAGAGGGCCATTGCCTTTTTTAACTGTATTCCCCTTGTTGTAAGCAGCTGTAGAACAATGAGGTAAATTTAAGTATAAACTTGTTCAATGGCGCAATACTCTATCAGACTGTAGTTGTATTCATTAAGAATTTATTGTTTTATGTATGTTTGCATTAATGTTAAAATGTTTTGTTTTTATTTATAGTATGTCCTGTTTAATTATTTGTTTTAATATAGTACTTGCCACATGTGAAAACGGGCAATTTGCTCATCTTGCTAACAAGTATAAAAATAAAAATGAAAGAAAAGTAATGCTCATCATTCATTTTGATTTGTGCCAGTACATAACGACCATGAAGATCCAATATTTGACCTGAGTACCACCCAGGAAAGCCAGGTTTAACCTAATAGCCATGCCCTAGCTCTAGAGCTAAAACATTAGATAATCCTTGTACCCTCCATCCCCACATGTACTGTACACTCAGCTTCCTTTGGTGTCATCTGGGTCTCCTGCAGCAAAGCAGACTCAAGATAATATATGAATATATTTCTATTATCATGGGGTAATTCATAGTTTTACCAAGTAATGGCAAGTTATGCTTGATGTGAACACGCTGTTGGACATTATCAAGGTTTAGTGTTGAACAATGAGGCTCAACAACTCAAAACATTCTTTCGGAAAGAACACTCATAGGTGGGCAAATTATGTATCTAACTGCCAGTTTAACCAAATGAGGGATGAATGCATCTTCTTCACCTAGTAGCCTAATGGGTCAATCTGAAATGGCTCAAAAGACTGCAAAATAGTCATTCAAGACATTTTCCACAGAAAAAGGCTGTGATTGTCCTCTTCTGTTGCTCTTGATGCAAGGATGTGCTAAGCATTACCCACTCACTCCCATCACTACTACTGTCAGTAACAGGTATTTTTTGTCCATCTCCACCAATGGAATCAGACCTAGCAAATGAAATTCCCTTTATCTCATGACCTTCTGCACCAGCTCCCTGTGTCACCAGTCCCTGTATGCAACCAGTCAGCTGATCACACAGCTCTTGCTGAAAATGAATCACTCTGTAGCTATCCATAGTCATGTAAAGGACCTTACAATTGAACCAAAAATCCAGCATGGTTCCCAAAATGTGACTGCAGTTGTCCAGCACTTTTGCAGACCTTGCATTCAATTCAGCTGGTGGCTTCCCAGAGACTACAGATTCCCCACCTAGAATCTCCTTGTTTTTCTGCATATATCTGTCCATGGAAGAATTCAGTATATGCACTGCTGGGAATCACCTGACTCAAAATGACAGCACTTAAATCATAGATTATTCTCTCAATGGCTCAGTCGGTCACCATGGCATTAACCAGTGACCACACATGGTGACCTAGAACTCCCCAATGTTGCATTTCATTGCCATGTCATGAAGAGTGCACTTCTGTTCTAGCAGTCTAGATAGCTTCAGATACGGCGAATTTCATCTGGTACTGACATACTATGCCATGCAATGTTGATACAGACCAAAGTGTTGTTGCACTTCTCTTAGCTGGGTGATCACCTTTACAGTGCAATGAAAATGAGCACAAATGCAATGTGCTGTGCAGACAGTCTGTCAGACCTCAGTAGTGTAATGTAGCACAGATATGATCACTACATTCAAGGTGTGGGCAAAGCAATAAATGCTGACAAAATTTACATCAGCAACTGCTTTCACCATATTTGCCCCATTATCTGTGATAAAAAGTAAAAAATATAAACATTTGTACAAACTGTTCATGATTGCAGAATGTCTTGAATAAATTCCAGGATGTTCAGTGACATATAGTCTTTCTCTATTAGCCCAACATTTAAAAGAGCAGACCAGGAGTCACTGCCAGATTGGGGAGGGATGAATGGGTTGCCAGTGACACAGGGAGAGAAGGAGGAATCTGAATTAGGAAATGTAGGCGTCTGCATATACCAGTGTGTGGTCAAGGAGAGATATGCATGCAAGGAGTTTGTACTGCTTCAGATGTCTGAGGTGCAGTGGAAAATTCCACCAACAGCCTCATAGATTAGTGTGGAAATTTCCATTCTCATGCCCTCATATCTTTTTTTTTTTTTTTTTAGTCTTTGGTAACCGGTAGGCCCACTAGGCACAAGTGCCTGTTTTCAGGGTGACCTGGGGAGCATTGGGTGGTTAAGGACTTGTTTAGAGTCACGCAGTATGCAAGTGGAGGTTGTGAGAATCAAACTCAGGTTTGGTCTGCTGGATGTATCAAGCTGGTTCACACCTAGTCCCTCTAACCTCTAGGCTATACAGCCAGCAAATGCACCAAAGTGTGAGAAAATGTGGAATGTTATGAGAGCTGGTACTGTGGCTGCAAGTGCCGCAGAAGTCTGAGAAAGACAGTGCCTTCCACAAATGAAAAGTGTTGTACATCCAAAGCCATCATTTCACCAATGAGTTGTGTAATGTACTGAGCTGTTGGATGGGATGACTGGTACTGAGTTCTGGCCTAGAACTCTTCCACTATTGACATTGACCATGGGATAGGGGATGTTCTATGCTTGCCAGATGATGTGCATATAGCAGGCAACTGGTGCCTGGCAATAGTGTTGGGGGTGCATGGAGGACTCATTAGTGTTGAGGGAGATGGAGTGCTAGCAGTAGCAGGTGGAGCAGCATTTTGTCAGAGGCAGAAGGTCCTGTGGCATTGCCATTGCTGCCAGCACTACTGCCTGCATCATCCTCATCATCATCATCATCATCATCACAAGATAGGTCTCATGGAACTACAGGCACAGACCATAACACTTAAAAAACCTCGGAATGTTTTACCTTTAGTTGCTTAATTAAGGAGGTGGTTGTTGAATTTTCCAGGAATTCCCCCTGCTGATAGTTGTACTGCACTGTGTGCACACTGCCTTTTTATTACCTTCTTTTAGTAATGAGAAATGTAGCCATACTATGCTCTTACTGCTCGGGACTCCACTCATGCGGCTCCTGTCACCAGTACTACCATCACTCTTTTGGCCATCACTAGCCTTTCTTGTTTGAACCTGCATCTGTGGGTTTCCTCTGGCACCACTGGTGCCACTGCAGCTGCTGTACTTGGCTGTTCAGGCTGGAATGGAGCCTGCTGAACAAGGTTCTGAAGGGTAGCTTGCAAAGTTTTTTAGGGTGAGGGGCAATTATCCTTCTTTCTTCTGCCACTGCAGCCTCAAGAGGTTGAGCTTTTTTGTTCACCTAACTTTCCTGCATTATAGCTCTTAAGCTACTCCATCTACTCTGCCTCATCCTCAAAGCTGCTTAGTTAGCCTCCTCATATAATGTATCATTTGATAAATCTCCTGATGGAAAGTAGTCAGACCCAGATGAGTTTGCTTCTCCTCATCTGCTCTGACAAGTTCTACAGTACTGGAAATAGGCAAAGAAACAAGAGGTGTCACAGTGGGGTGGACACAGTATTGGATATATAGGTAGTTGTGCACCAGGTTGTGACCAAAGTGTTAGTAGTGGCTAGTGTCTCTATAGCAGTTCTGGTGGTCGCCATGCTTACAGTGGCAGGTGTGGTCTCAGTCACTGAGGCAGGAGGTCTGGGACAGAGCAACAGAAGTGATCTGGGTCACAGTGGCAGAAGTGAACTGGGTCACAGTTGCAGGAGTGGTTTCAGTCATAGTGGAGGAGTGGTCTACGGTCACAGTGGCATGAGTGTCTGGCAGAGGCCACTGTTGCAGCATAAGTTGGGATGCAGTAGTTGCAGTGGATGGATGGTGGATCAGAGCAGTAGTGGTTATTAAGGGTCCTTGTCCTGGTGATACAGGTGGCAGTGGCAAGGGATGAAGAGGACACATTCACATTGGTAGTATCAGTAGCAGTTAATGACAATGTCCTCCTAGCAGTACTAATAGTACTCTGAATAGTACTTTTACTTTTTCCCTTGTAAGCTGATGCCATACTGGTGCTGGTGGAGACTGCCAGCTTTGATGGGGTAAAACACCATTTTGTTTGGTGAATGCACCCTTAGCATCGCTCTGCAGTATGCTCAACCGCTTCTGCAGCTTGTTGCTCCAAACCTGCTTCAGCTTTGGTGGGCTGCTGAATCAACTACATTTTCTGGGACTATGTCCTCCATCTGCCAAGGCTGTATTCCTCACAGGAAGGTGTATTAAATATAAATGATATTTTTGTGAAATATATTCTCACTCAAGTCACTGCAGCAATGCTGAGCTGGGAAGTCTCATTCACTTATAGTTAAGCCTGACTAGTAAATTCTCAGAAAAAAATGTGTGTGTGTGTGTGTATATATATACATATTATGGTAGCATGGTAGTGCTACCATAGTTAGTTGATAGCACCATTTAAGGTTAAATGGTGAAATTTTCACCTTAATAACTTCACCACTGTTCAACAGATTTGCCTAACATTTGGCAGGCACAGGGCGTAACCATAGATCTTGGTATCTGCCAACTTTTGTACCAGTTGGATATACAGCTGTGGAGTTATTAAGCAATATTCCGGCATACAATTATGTTTTTTTGTGCATTCTTTGCTTGCGCCTACAGATCATACGGTTTGTGCGACCAGTCTGAAAACTTCAGGGAACGTGTGGCCTGGGTCTCTGATGTGCCTTTTGAAGATTTCATGAAAAAATATTGAATGGTTCATATGTTATTCAAAAAACAAGTTTCCCATTATAGTCAATGGGAAAAGTTAACAAAAAGTTCTACAGTGTCACAAATGCACTTTTTAGTGTTGTACATGGCCCTAGTAGTGTTGCAAATCCACTATTTTGTTTTCAGTTACTGATCACAGAAATGCTTGGCATTTAAAATTGGGACCATCTAGGAACAAAATGATTTTTGTGTTTACCTAGTCAAGCCCTGAGGATGCTAGCCATGTCTTTATTTTGGGGTGAAACACCCCAGAAATATGTTTTTTAAATATTTGGGAAAAGTAGTGTCGCATAAAAGTACTATCACACTTGCAACACTGTACTTGAAATTTTTCAGGGTTGTCCACCCTGAAGTGAAACCTTTGCAAAAGAGCTCATGTTCAAAGGTCTTTCTGAAATACTAATTAAACAATTAAATTTTTGCCAAAGTGTCGCAAATCACGACACTACTTTTCAACACCATGGCCAAAATAACAGAAATTGTTTGCCACCCTGCTGCAAAAGAACAGTTTGTTTTTTTGGGCTGAAATTTGGAAGGAAGAAAGCCAACATCTCACAGATGTGTATTTTGGTAGCTTGGTGAAAAAGTATTGCAGGGATGCAAAGTTACGGCACTCTGAATTTGATGCTTTTTCCCATTGACTAACATTGCGGGGTCCGCCGCATGACAGGAATTTTTTGCTACCCAGCTGCAAAATAACGGTTTGGTCTTTTAGGCTGATATTTTGAGGGAAGAAAGCCAACATCCCACAGATGTGCCTCTTTGTGGTTTGGTGAAACAATATTACAGGGTGGCAAAGTTACAGCACTCCGAATTTCAGGTCTTTTCCCATAGGATAACATTATGGCGTCTGCCGCGTCTTTCAGGGCCCGTATCTCGTAAATGGTGCCAGAAATGGACTTTTCATCTGAAAAATACTTAGCCCTGCAAAACTAGCCAGGAAAGTCATAATTCATATGATATTTTAATTTTTTTTCTACGTCATACAGTTCCTGAGATATAAGCAATTCCTCATTTTCTGTTCCGAGCCTCATTATTATGCATACATTCTTTGTACTCACTGTGTTTCTCTATGCAGCTGTAGGGAAAAATCAGGATGTGCACTTACATTACTGTTACCCTTACCATTTCTGCCTTGCAGTTCTGCACCCGTTCGCGTTAATGTTCCTGTATGCGCCACCGTGTCGCGTTACTCTTGTGTTTTCATTTGCACTATGCTTATGCGTTACTGTTACCATTTCTGTCTACGTAATGTTTCTGTTCATGTTTTGCTTTACGTCACCATGCGCATTACCATTTGCATTTGTGGCTGCCCTTCTGTTTGTGTTTGCGTTTGTCTTTCATTTTGCATCATCGTTGTTGTTACTGTTACCATTTGCATTTCCAATTGCATTCCCATGCCTCTGCGCATTATGGTTTGCATTTCCATACACGCTTGTGTTTGCATTTGCATTTCTTTTTCCTTTGGTGTTATTGTTGCTGTTACCATTACCACTTGTGTTTACAATTGTGGTACCGTGGATCTGTGCATGTACTGGTTTGCATTTCTGTACGTGCTTTCATTCATGTTTACTTGTTTCCTTTGACGTTATTTTAGCTGTTACTGTTACTATTTGCATTTACAATTGCATTACCATGACCATGCAAGTTATGGTTTGCATTTCTATACGTGCTTGTGTTTGCCTTTCCATTTCTGTTTCCTTTGGCATTATTTTTGCTGTTACTGTTACCATTTGCATTTGCAATTGTGGTACCATGACCGTGCACATTAAGCTTTGCATTTCCATATGCGCTTGCATTTGCCTTTCTGTTCCTGTTCCCTTCAGCATTATTGTTGCTGTAGCAGTTAAGATTTTCTTTTACAATAGTGGTACTGTGACCATGCACGTTTCCACTTGCATTTCCGTGTGTGTTTGCATTTCCGTTTGTGTCACTGTTCACTTTGGCATCACTTTGCACTTGCATTTCTATTAATGTTTACATTACCATTTCCATTCGTGTCACCATGTGTGTAACTGTTAGTGTTTGCATTTGCATTGCAGTTACCGTTACTATGTCACACAGACATCACGTGGTGGGGCGTGGGGTCCAAAGGGCCGTGCCCCACCACCGCATTCTGTTCATTATTTATGGCCTCATTCTCAAAAAGAAGGAATTCATGCAAAACTCATTCAATGCATCGTTAGGTTGTTCCACGTGACAAAATGTGAGGAATTTGCGTTAGGAAGGCGCCTGCAACCCCAGACGCCCTCAACTGGCATCGAGGTGCATTGAGTTGTCGGTCCCAACTTCCACCCCATTCTCCTATACCTCAGCTTGCTTACACATGTGATGGGGTGAGAGTTAGGGCTGATGACCCCAATGCAAACCCTAATGCTGGTTGGGGGTGTGGGCTGGGGGGTACAAGGGGGGCTTTCAACCCTAAAACCAAATTTCCTCACTTTTGTTGCTGTGGAACAACCCTAACTGATGCATTAAACATAGTTGTTTGCCATGATAGATAGATAGATAGATAGATAGATAGATAGATAGATAGATAGATAGATAGATAGTGTAGTCTTTGCAAAAAAAAACCTGGTTATTGCAACATTTAGGTTCAGGCTAGAGCAAAAAAAGTAAGGAAATTAGATTTTAGGGTTTTAGGGTTGTGGAGTGTATAGAATGAGGTGAGCTTTAGGGCTGACAACCCCAATGAAGTCTGCACTCCTGATTTGTTATAGGTTGGGTGTGCTTTAGGGTTGAAACCATAAAACCTAATTTCCCACTTTTTTCACTGTAGGCTGAATCCTAAATGTTTAATTTTAGCAGAGTTTTTTAAAAGAATTTCATTACTTTTTAAAGTAGTATAATTGTATCCTTATTTCACTGTTGTAGTACAGTGCCCTCCGTGCCTGCACTCCCATCCCTCCATAAATGCATATATGTATGTTGTTGATAATAAATGAGAAGCAGAGAAGGATGAAATAAATATACAAAAATTCAGTTTGGGCAACAAACCTCTTTTGAACATGAGCTCAACCCAGAGACATTCAAATTCATCTTACAACAGTGTCTTTTGCTTAAATGTACCCCATGCTGTGGCAGTTTGATGCCAAATTTCAACAAGCTGACAGGTTAGAGAGGAATACATTTTATCATGCCTGCTGGATTGAGAACAGAAATTAACTGTTATTTGAACAGCTCTGCTCTCATCTGATCCATTAACAGAATAACAAACTCCTCATGAAAACCAGCCCAGCCAAAAACATACATATTGCAGTCTGCAAATGATACTGCAGTGGTGGAAAGGACACTTCTATCCACCACCCCCCCCCCAGTCAGTGCTGCCAACCACCTAAGGTTCAAAAATCCAGACCTCTGTCTCATGAGAACCCCTCAACAGCGTATCAGGCAGGATCTTGCTAGATGTATACTGTAGCTATGTATGGCACGCCAAAGGCAGGAGGGCCTGTGATAGAGCAAGCAGGAGCACTTTACTGTTAAGAAAGATGAATATGGTGCAGAATTCATTACGTTAACATTTAAAAAATTCATAAAAAATACAATAGAAACAAGCCAAATAAAGAAAAGTAACAAGGTTACATTTAACATCTCACCAGTAACCTGGTGCACCCAGTAGACACATTTAAAAATGATGATGCTAACCTGCCTCCCAAACTATGTACATATTGCCTTCATCCTCAAAGGCCTAAATCCACATCATATTAGCAATGAGCAGCATGAAATCTGGTTCCTAAGATTACCAATCAGAGTTAACTTTTTGTCAAAAATGCTGCAGACTCCGGCGGGAAGTCTCACTTTCCTGCCAAAACACTAACCACAGTTGTACGCACTATGGCAGTACACCTCTTATCACAAGAAAGACTTCACTCCAGGAACAGTCAATTATTCAGAATCAAACTTTAAAAGTTACTGGGCAGCATCACCAGGAGACAGATAGCAATGGTGCACAATTTTGTTGATGATCACACTGGTGGAAGAAAAACAAAAGCACATTACCTCTGTGTCCTAGTCATTGCACAATTCAGACCTCTTCAATACTAAACAGCAGTTAACTAGCAGTGCAGCACTTTGCTCAGCAGTGCCACCTACTGAAAAGAACCACATCATTCCAGCTGCAAGCTCACAAGCAGTACAGCATTTCACAAATGCTACAACTGGCATTCAGCCTTTTGTATTAAATAACAGCTAAATAGAACATGTAGAATTCATTAATTTCACAAAACAAAAATGATAATGAACTAGCATCATCCTCATCAACAATAGTACAAACCAGGATCTTTTTATGTTTGCTTGCATGCATGTGCAAGAAACATAGTGCGATCATCCGAGTTTTCGGTGGTGTGGCAGCCCTCTTCCAATTCAGTCAGTGTGTTTGCAGGTGCGGCCACAGTTCTCCAATGCCTGCTGGAGCTGTCTATGACAGAAGTCCAAAATGCAGTGGCGTACAGTTGAAAGAGGGAGCTACGCTTCAGTGAGCAGCGATAAGATATCACCTGCTCATCGCGGCGCCCCCCACACACACACACACACACACACATGCATGCATACTGCATGCCTGGCCCCTGCACTGTGGCAGCCATGGGGGTGCCCAACTTCTGTCGGCTGTGCTGTGCCTCCCCCAAACAGAGTTGTACATGCCACGCTGGGTGCCTACCCCAGCGCATACACATGAGAGCCGACGGGTACAATCCCCGCCGGCTCCACTGTCCCCCAGAGTACAGGGTACACGCTGAGCCCACCCCAGCATGGCAACAGATGCTGTCAACAACAGGGTGCCCAATCCCCGTCAGCTCCATGCCCCCCACAAGCCATCCTTGTGCCATGCTGGAGCCCACCCCAGCGTGGCAAACATCCCGTGTCATCTCCTCCTTTGTTAAAAAAAAAAACCTGCAACAGAAAAGTGGTCCCTCACAGTCTCTGCCTGACCCGCGCCACCCACTGCGCCCTGCCTCCCCACACCCCCACCCCATACTTACCTCGGACTCCGCACGATGATCTTCGGTGGACTGGGAACACATCTGCACTCTTCAAAGCTGACCACGAACTGAGGAAATGCCAGTAAGCTGTATAATGTAATGAATAGGGTTTTTTCAACTTTGATGCATATCTCAGGCAATTTTTGGAATTTTGGCACCAAAGTTTCAACATGGGGTTTTTGGGACCCCTCCTCATGAATTCTGTCACTGTCATGGCATTAGTCAGGCCTGAAGGGTGATTTTGTAGTCACTGTGAGAAATCACCTTTCAGGACTGATTAATGAAATGACAGTGCAAGTGTTCATAAGGTGGGCTCTCAAAAAGCCTATGTTGAAAATTTGGTGAAAAAATTCCTAAAAATGACTGTTTTACGAGCGTGCGTTGCGCTGTTCCTATGCACGCTTGTAGGTTCGTGAATTTTCAATATTTTCACTCTGAATTTTCAACATTGCCATTTGACCACACTTCCATATCGGTAGTACATCTGTCATTTTTCACATCTCACCCAAAATGTGTTTCCGCGCATGTAGCGCACAATGGCGCAGTCGGTGTGTGAAATCAATGTTCGGGACACATTAAGAAAATCACAGTGACACTGTTCATGAGAAGAGGTCTTAAAATGGCTATGTTAACAATTTGTTGAAAAAATTCCCAAAAATGACTATTTTACAAGCATGCGTTGCACTGTTCCTACGCACGCTCGTAAGTTCATGAATTTTCAATATTTTCACTCCAGATTTTCAACATTGCCATTTTACCACACTACCTTATGAGCAGTACAGCTGTCATTTCTTACTTCTCACCCAAAATGTGTTTCTGCACATGTAGCGCACAATGGCACAGTCGGTGTACGAACTCAATGTATGGGCACATTAAGAAAACCAATAAAGGAAGGGATAAAAGCAACTGAACAAAAGAGTAAACAGGGAGGAGAGGAGGCACTGTGGGTCACCTTGGAGACTGGAAAGAGCACCACAATCCGCACAGGGTTAGTACAGACCCCATGTCGGGGAAGGAATGGACAAGGATATGATGGAAGGCATTCTTAGAATGGCAGAGAAAGGGAGATACTGTTGATGGGAGATCCTGAATATGCCAGATGTTAACTGAGCACATTTGCTGCAGCCACATCAAAGAGCAGGGCCATTCTTGATGCCCTACAGGTGGCAGGTATTAGACAGCTAGTTTCGAACCCACTCATGAGGGAGCAATCTTAGACCTCGCATTTCAAATGGGGGCAGGAGAGGATCTCAGATCTAGAAGTGGGTTGCCATCTGGGACAAGTGACCATCAAACAGTGTGGTTCACGTTCAAACTCAGCTACCGAGTCAAGCCACAAAAAGTGAGGGTACTGGACTTTAGGAGGGCTGACTTTGGCAAGATGGGAGAGTGCCTCAGAAAAGCACTCAGCAAACAGGCTAGAAGGAGGTGGGAGCAACAATGGGGAATTATCAAACTGCCATCACAGAGGCAACAAGCCTTGTGTGAAGCAAATAAACAAATCAAACGAAAGAAAAAGCCACTATGGTTCTCAAGAGAGGTGGCTGTGAAAGTCAGGAAGAAAAGATAGCATTCAGGAAGTATAAGGAAACACAGAAGGAGCAGGACAGAGAGCTGTACCAGTTAAGGCAGAAAGAAGCAGGGAGGGAAATCAGAATAGCAAAGGCCCAAACTGAGGAAAAGATAGCCAACTCAGTTAAGAAGGGGATAAAACCTTTATAGGTAAGCATCAGCGAGCGTGAGAAAGACAAAGGGAGGATAGTGAGGCTGAATAGAATGAACTGTGGTGGGCAGAGGGGACAGTGAAAAGCAGGAATATTGAACGAATATTTCTGCTCAGTATCTACAAAAGAGGGGGGAAGTGCCTAATCCAATTAACAGAAGCACTCTTGATAGGGGGTCGATCACAGTCCTTTCACAGAAGAAAGGGTTCTGCAAGAACTCCTAAAACTGAAGGTGGACAAAGCAATGGGTCCTGATGAATTCACTCCAGAATTCTAAAAGAATTAAGGAAGGAACTAGTGAAACCACTGGCTACTCTTTTTAATAAATCATGGGAGGATGGTGTGGTACCCGAGGACTGGAGGAAGGTGGATGTGATTCCCTTCACAAAAGTGGGACCAAGACAGAGGCAGGAAACTACAGACCTGTCAGTCTGACCTCTGTGGTAGGGAAAGTGATGGAGTCACTTCTAAAGGAAAGAATAGTTGAGTACCTAGAGGTCAGTGGAGACAGGATCCAAGGCAACATGGGTTCACAGGGAAGGTCATGTCAGATGAATCTAATGGATTTCTTTGACTGGGTGACCAAAGTGAGACCAGGGAGGGCTGTGGACATGGCTTCACCTAGATTTTAGCAAGGCATTTGCCACAGTCCCACAAAAGATTATTAGTCAACTAACCAGCCTGGGAGTGGGTCCCAGGGTGGTAGCCTGGGTAAAACATTGGCTGGACAACAGGACACAGAAGGTAATTGTAAATGGAGTCCACTCTGAAGAAAGGGCGGTTACTAGTGGGTACTGCAGGGTTCAGTATTGGTCCAGTCCTTTAATGTCTTCATCAGTGACATTGCAGAGGGACTGAAGGAAAAGTATGCTCTTTGCAGATGACACAAAGATCTGCAACTAGGTTGATCACAAGGAGGCGTGGAAAGGATGAAAAGGGACTTGGCAAGGTTGGAGGAATGGTCAGACGTATGGCAGCTAGGATTCAATGCAAAAGTGCAAAATAATGCACCTGGGAAACAAGAACCCAGGGGAGAATACACAATGGGTGGGGAGGTAGTAACAACAACAAACAGGAAAGGGACCTGGGGTAATCATATCAGATGACCTTAAGGTTAGCAAGCAATGGAGAAGGCAGTAGGGAGGGCTGGGGTATACTGGGATGTATAGGAGAGGCATCAGCAGCAGAAAACAGGAAGTTGTTATCCCTCTGTACAGACAGTTGGTGAGACCCCATCTGAATACTGTGTCCAGTTCTGGAGACCCCATCTCCGCAAGGACATAGACAGGATAGAGGCAGTCCAGAGGAGGGCAACTCAAATGGTGCAGGGTCTGCAAGAGAAGCTGATGAGGAGAGACTAAAGGAGCTAATATGTATACCCTTGAGGAAAGAAGGAGAGGGGGACATGATAGAAACTTTCAAGTACCTCAAGGAATCAACAAAGTCCAAGAGGGTAGCATCTTTCAGAAAAGAGACTTGCAAGAACAAGGGGACACAATTTAAAGATAGAAGGAGGGAGGTTCAGGGCAATGAGGAAGTATTATTTCACAGAGAGGGTAGTGATGCACGGAACAGCCTTCCTGAGAAGTTGTGGGGTCTAAAACTGTGGGAGAATTCAAGAATGCATGGGACAGACATAAGGCAATTCTTGTGGGGGGCAGGAAGATATAGGCTGTTGGTTAACTAGGATCTGCGGCCTATCCTGTAGGTAGGGAAATGGGCAGACTAGATGGGCCTAGCGGTCCTTATCTGCCGTCAAAGTCTATGTAAAATCACAGTCACACTGTTCATGAGCAGAAGTGTTAAAATGGCTATGTTAAAAATTTGGTGAAAAAATTCCCCAAAATGACTGTTTTACGAGCGTTTGTTGCGCTGATCCTATGCACGCTTGTAAGTTCGCAAATTTTCAATATTTTCACTCCAGATTTTCAACATTACCATTTTACCACACCACCTTATGAGCAGTACAGCTGTCATTTCTCACTTCTTACCCAAAACATGTTTCCGTCCATGTAGCGCACAATGGCGCAGTCGGTGTGCGAAATCAATGTATGGGACACATTAAGAAAATCACAGTGACACTGTTCATGAGCAGAGGTATTAAAATGGCTATTTTGAAAATTTGGTGAAAAAATTCCTAAAAATGACTGTGTTACGAGTGAGCATTGCGCAGTTTCCACGCACCCTCGTAAGTTCATGAATTTGTAATATTTTCAGTCCACATTTTCACAAGTGGCATTTTTCCACACTTCCTTATGAACAGTACAGCTGTCATTTTTCACAACATGGCTGAAATGTGTTTTCACACTTTCAGCACAGAAATGCGTGGTCGCTGTGGGAAATCATTGTTCGGGACAGATAAAGAAAATCACAGTGACACTGTTCATTACCAGAGGTCCCAAAATGCCTGTGTTGACAATCTGCTGTAAACAATTCCCAAACTAATTACATTACAGGTGCACGCTACGCAGTTTCTATGCACGCTGAACTTCACTAGTTATTTTAATATTTTCACTGCAGATTTTCAACATTGCCATTTTTACACCTCCCATGAACAATACAGCTGTCATTTTCACATCCTGTTCAGAATGTGTTTTGCACCTGTGGTGACAAATGCTGTAGTAGCTGTGCAAAAGCAGCTTTCGGCTAACAAACTGATATTGCCACTGTTCATGAGGTGGGAGTCACAAAAAAACCCATGTTGAAAATTTGGAGTGAAAATACCAATGAATGCATGAGGCGTTAGGGTTTCCGACCATAACACCCCACCCTGTAGAGAATGACAGGCATCAGGGCTGTGACTTGGGATTGTCACCTGCAATGCTCATACCATTCCACCCCACCCACACTGCAGCCACTGAGAGCATCGGGGTGTGCCTTGCACTCTTCTGACCCCAAAGTTCACCCCATTCTCCTATACCACACCCATCTCACAATATTTCCTAATGGAATGGGTGCGCATAGGGCCAAAGACCCGCATGGACACCATGACACTTGTCGGTGCAGTGAGGGTGTGGTGAAATGGCATGGCCGTTATGCCTGATGACCCAAAGACACACCCCCAGTGCCTGCCACTATCTGCAAGGTGGTGATGGGGTTGGCTTCAGTTCAATACTTCACTGCCATTCCTATTATGCAGCTCTGTAACTCCTACACTACCAATGCCAATGCCAGCAAGTAAACATTCGGCATTGACAAATGCTTGTTTTTTATTGTTTTGCACCCCCCCCATTAAGGGGACTAATTTATCCCAAAAGGCTAAAAAGTTACAATAAATTCATTTTTGTTGCTTAGACTGCAAATCCACTGGTATGATCATTAACAAAATTGTGCTCCTCTGAAGATGCCACCCAGTAACTTTTAACAACAGACCTCTTTCAAACATGGACTCAAAACAGAGACATTTAATTTCATCTTACAACTGTGTCTTTTGCTGAAATGTATACCATGCTGCAGCAGTTTGTTACTGAAGTCCAACAAGCTGACAGGATGGAAAGGAATAGAGCTTACCATGCCTGCTGGGTTGAGAACTGGAATTAATTGTTATTTGAACAGCTCTGTTCACATCCAATTCATTAACATAATAGCAAACCTCTCACTAAAACCAGTCCAGCCAACAACATACTTATTGCAGTCTGCAAATGATGCTCAGTGGTGGAGAGGGCACCTTGTCCACCAGCCACTAGTCAGCACTGCAGGCCTCCTAAAGTTCAAACAATCCAACATCCTGTCCACGAGCAGCCCCAGCAGCCTACTGTACAGGGTCTCGCTGATTCACAGCCATGTATGGCATGCCAAAGGCAGGAAGGCCTGCAATAGCTCAAGCAGGAGCACTTTACAGTTAAGAAAAATTAATATGATGCAAAATTCACTAGATTAATATTTAACAAATTAAAAAAAAACACAAAAGAAACAAGCAAAATAAAGCAAGGTTGCACTTAACATCTTGCCAGTAACCTGCTGCACCCCGTCAATCAATTTAAAAAGTGTGTTGCTAATCTGCCTCCCCAATTGCCTGTATTTTGCCTTCATCTTCAAAGCCCTAAATCCACATCATACGAGCAGCATGAAAAAAGATTATAATGTTAAAAATAAAACCACTTCTGTGCCACTTTTCAAACAGTTTACTGCAGAATCCACCTAACGAGGTTTTATATAAGATACATGCTGCCCTCTGTGCAGCATTTCATTTTGTGGGTTTTGAATATTTTTATGGAAAACAAGATGGCAGCATGCAAAAAGGATTTTTTTCCTAATGAAAAGGATTCACTCATACGAAAACGGATCATTTTTCATATGATCCAATTCTTTTATTTTTTTGCATTATTTTGTTTATACACCCCTGCGTCTCAACTGGCTTCTCCTTCGGGCCAACAAGGGCTGCATTCCCCTCGACCAGAAGCCCCCGTCACCGACTCCCCACCTCACATTGCAGCCATCCCAGGGTAACCTGACATATCCCTTCGTCGGATGGGTTATCTCCTTTCAGAGAGAGAAAGTGTCTTGTGGCTTACCTTTTCTGGCCCTGGGTGCTGCTGAGGTCAGTCCCGGCTGTCCAGGAGCTCAGTGGTGGTGAGGGTCCAGGCAGCTGTCATTTGGTTGGTTGAGATGCCATTTTTTTCTCTGGTTTTCTTGGCCCTATCTGCAGTGCTACTCTGTAGTTCTGCCAGTCTCCACCAGGGGCTGCTACAGAATGAGGCACACTCCCCAACCCACACCAGGAGAGGAGAGCAGTCCTCCAGATGCTCAAAGCTCTCCTGCTACTGCTGACCTCCGGTGTCCTGAGTCCATTCCTGAACCCAGGTAGTCAGCATGGCGCAAGTTGTGGTGACCAGCAACTCAACCCTCAGCACCACCAGGCAGGCCACAATTCTTTTTTTGTTTACAACATCTATCTTGAAAAATGTTACTGAGCATGCTCAGAACTGACATTTTTTGGATGAAAACCTTTTGAACAAATTCATATTTTTACACGAAACCAGCAAAGACAAATCTGTGAACCAAGCCCTTATAGCCTTGAAAATTTCAGACCAAGATTCCTGATTGTCTGGGCACTAGCGGTGGACAAAGAAACAACAAATAAATCCCCCCCAAAATTACTTTTTTCTCTATCTGGATCTCAGAATCTGCATATCTCATTGGAACAAAAGTTGACAAAACAGGAAATCTACCCCACAAGACCACACATGCAAAATTTCATGCAAATCTGTTGAATGGTTGTGAAGTTATTAATGTGCAAAATTTGGGGTTTAACATTAAACACTCTACTCAACCCTAAATATAGAGGTGCGATCACACCACCATATATATATATATATATGTATATATATATATATATATATATTTTATTTCTTCTTGGGCACACAGCTTCAAACTTAGAAAAATGTCTTGAGCACACAGACATGCCCACACACATTGGACAGAAAAGCAGTTTTTGAAGAGGTGGGAGTCAGCTGACTAGTGCCACCCCACTATCTACTGTATGGTGCACTCACACTTGCTTGAGTGACTGTGGAGGGACCCAAGCCTGGGTTCCTCACAGAAGGTGTGTGATAATAAATTAAAATTTTATTTTTTATGAAGTGAAGTCTCTCAAGTCATTTCAGCAATGCAAAATCTCACTCAGTAAAGTCAAGCCTGACTAAATTCTCAGGAAAAAAAATATCTCTGTACATTTCATTTTTCAGACACAGCCGCAGACTTAGAAAAAATGTAATGAGTGTACAGTTGTGCACACACACAGAACAGAAAATAACTAACTGAAGTGATGGGAATCAGTCGACTAGTCCTACCATACCACCGCCAGCTATGGTGTACTCGCACTTGCTTAAGTGGCAGTGGAGGAATAAAAGCCTAGGCTTCTCATAGGCGATACATGATATTAAATTTAAATTATATTTATTATGATATCAAGTCACTCAAGTCACCGCAGCGAGGCTGAATGTCTCTCTCAGTAATAATCAAGCCTGGCTAAACTCTCAAAAAAAAAAGAAATATATATAAAATTTCTTCTTGGGCTCATAGCCACACACTTAGAAAAATGTCCTGAGTGTTCCTCACAGGAAAATGTCTAATATGTAGCATGAAATCAAGACACTCAAGGCACTGCAGCAATGCTGAGCTGACAAATCTCACTCAATATAGTCAAGCCTAACTAGATTCTCCAAAAAAATATCTTTTTAAAATTTCTTCTTGGGCACACAGCCAGAAACTTAGAAAATGTTGTGAGTACACAGACAAAGACAGAGACTCACACACACACAAGGACAGGAAAGAAGCTAACTGAAGCGATGGGAATCAACTGACTTGTCCACAACTCTACCAGCAGCAGCTATGGTGCACTTGTATTTGCTTGAGTGGCCATGGAGGCACTCAAGCCTGAGTTCCTCACAGGAAGATTTCTGATATTAAATGTAAATTACATTATTATGAAATCAAGTCACTGCAGCAATGTTGAGCTGACAAGTCCCTTACTCACTATGGTTAAGCCTGACTAAAGTCTCAGAAAAAAAAATATTTTAAAACTTTTTCTTGTGCATGGAACCAGTCCATGAACAACAATGGAAAAAAGGTCCTAAACAGGTAAAAGCACTTTATTTAGATTACTTGCCCTTTTCTTCATTTCAGACAACTAAGTTACAAAAATCATAAATTGATAATCAAAATAACTCCCTACAAAACTTTCTTACTCCCTTAAGCTGTTAGTCTTTAAACACACTACACTACAGTTTTAAATCTCATTTAGTTTTAGTACAGTACACACACACACACACACACACAGCATGTGTGTGTGCATGCACGCACGCTGTTGGGGCCTGCCTGTCACTCCGCAAACATAAAACAGCCCTTCTATTTTCCCCTTCTCTAAAGCCCAATTTCCACCCTATATTGTAAAACAGTGACCATCTCTAGCTTGGGATTTTGAAAGGAACAGAAAATGTCAAGATTTTGGATTTTTGTCTAGTTTTAACAAGCATTTGTCAATGCCAAAGGTTTGTTGTGTACATTGGTGTTATGGGGGGGGGGGCTGAAAGTTACTTCAGTGAAGTTGTTTGTAAGATGGGGTCCCAAAAAACATATGTTGAAAAATTTGGGTCAAAAATATTTAAAAATGGGCAGGTTATGCCACTAAATTGAAAACCCTTTTGAAATACATTAAAGTGCTTACCTCAGTTTGCGGTTGGGCTTTGAAGGGCAAAGATGTGCCTGCAGTCCAAGGTAGATTATGGCGATGGACCTCTGGTGGGTAAGTATGGGATATGGGGGTGTTGGGTGGTGGGTCCTGAGTTGGAAAGTAGGGGGTTGGTAATGGCAGAATGGACAAAATGGACGGTTTTCTTTTTACCAGGGAAAAACAATGAGGGACAGTTTTTGGTTTTTCAGGGAGTTTGCTGAACAGATGAGGACTCTGGAGGATTGGGCACCCCCAGTGTCTGTATACAGCTGGGGGGATTACACAGTGGACAACAATGGATGGACAGCTGACACTGTGGGATTGGGCACCCCCCGTGTCTGTATACTGTATGGGGGGGTTTACACAGCGCACAACAATGGAGAGACAGATGAGGACACTGGGGGATTGGGCACTCCCAGTGTCTGTATACTGTTTAGTGGAGTGGGGGTTACACAGCAGGCAGTGATGAATGATTTTCTTTTTTGGGGGGGGGATAAAAAACTAGCATTTGACAATGCTGAACATTTGATGTATTAAAAGATGTCCACCTCTGCACCTTGTTTATGCCCTTGAGGTACTTGAATGTATCTATCATGTTCCCCCAACCCCTCCTTTCCTCCAATAAGTACATGTTAAGGTCCTTTTAATCTCTCCTGATATGTTCTGTGTTGCAAGCCATGTATCATCATGGTTGCCTTTCTGTGGGCTGCCTCCACCCTGTCAATGGCCTTGCACATTTGCAGCCTCCAGATTTGCACATAGTACTGCAGGTGAGGCCTCACTAGCCCATTATGCAATGGCATCACTACCGCATGCCTTTTGCTAGTGGTACCTCTGCTTATACATCCCAGCATGCCACTGGCCATCCTTGCAACATGTGTGCTCTGCTTTGACACCTTTTGGTCATCAGAACTGACAGCTCCTAGGTCCCTTTCTTCCTTGGTGATCATCAGTGCCTCCACCCCATCTTGTAACTCTCCACAGGTTTCCCTCTTCTCAGGTACATTATTTAGGCTTCTTTGCATTGAACCTCAGTTGCCACTTCTCATGCCAGTTTTTAAGCCTCTCCATGTCCCTGCTCATTTTCTCCACCCCTTCTGGAGTATTCACTCTGTTACAGATGTTGGTGTCATCTGCACACAGGTAGACAGACCTTTGCTTCTAGCCCTTCCACAATGTCTGTAATGAAGACATTGAACAGGACTGGTCCCAGGACTTATCCCTGAGGTACCCCACTGGCCACCCCCTCTCCCAGATTGAATCCCATTACCACAAACCTCGGCCTCCTGTCCATCAGCCAGTTTCTAACCCAGTTTATCAGCTTGTGCACTATTGCCAGACTACTCATCTTGTTAATCAGCCTTCTATATTGGATGTTGTCAAAGGCTTTGCTGAAATCGAGGTAGGTGACATCAAACATCCCTCTCGATTTACTTTCTTAATGAGGCATTAAGGTTTCCAACCTAACACCCCACCACCCTGCAGAGACTGGCAGGCATTGCAAATGTCCTTTGGGTCATCAGTCATAACACTCATGCCATTCCACCTCCACCCTGCAGACACTGACAGACATTGCAGTGTGTCTTGAGGTCTTTGGCCCTCACACTCACCCCATTCCATAATGAAATAAGCTAAGATGGGGTCAGTATAGGAGAATGGGGTGAACATTTGGGCCAAAGACTCCAAGGCACACACTGATGCCTGTCACTGGCTGCAGGGTGGGGGTGGAATGGTATGACATTATGGCTAACAACCTCAAAGCACACATCCAACGCCTGTCAATCTCTACAGGGTGGGGGGCATTATAGTTGCAAACCCTAATGCCCCAGATGTTTGTTGGCATTTTCACTCCAAATTTTCAACATGACCATTTTGAGACACCACCTCATGAACAGTGGCACTATCATTTCGTTACTAAATCCCAAAAGGTGATTTTGTGCAGTGACTGCACTATTCGGTGCCACAGGTGCTAAGACACATTTTGGGCAGGATGTGAAAAAATGACAGTTGTACTGTTCATGAGGAGGTGTGAGAAAATGGCAATGTTGAAAATCTCTTGTGAATATATATGAACTTGGCAAAGTTATGAGTATGCATAGAAACTGTGCAATGCACGTCCGTAACATGGTATTTTTTTGTAATGTTTTCACCAAATTTTCAACATGGGCTTTTTTTGGACCTACCCTCATGAACGGTGATGCTGTGATTTTGTTACTCCATCCTGAAAGTGGATTTCACACAGCGACTGTGGCATTCTGCTCAACTGGTGCAAAAACACATTTCAGGCAGGATGTGAAAAATGACAGCTGTACTGTTCATAAGGAGATGTGATAAAATGGTAATGTTGAAAATCTGGAGTGAAAATATTAAAAATTGAAGAAGTTATGAGCGTGCATACAAAAATGCGCAATGAACGCTTGTAATACAGTAATTTTTTTTCATCGTTTCACCAAATTTGCAACATGGGCTTTCTGGGACCCCCCACCTCATGAAAAGTGGCACTGTCATTTCGTTACTCAGTCCCAAAAGGTGATTCTGTGCAGCAACCAAGAAATCACCTTTTGGGATCGAGAAATAAAATGACACTACCATGTTCAGGAAGTGGGGTCCCAAGAACCCCATGTTGAAAATGTGGGACCAAAATTCCTAAACATGGCTGAGATATCATGGTAAGTTGAACCCCCCATTGATTCCCATGATACGGCTTACCTTGAATTCTTTTAGTTTGCTGGTCAGCTTTGAAGAGTGCACACGTGTCCCGCCCACAGAAGATTGCATCCGCCAACCTCAGAGGGTAAGTATGGGGTAAGGGGGTGTGGGGATGTAAGCAGAGGGAGTGTCAGGATGGGGAGGGGACAGGGACACAACGAGGGGTGGTTTTCTGCTTACAGGTGAAATTAAAAGAAAAGCATGAGGGAAGGTTTTCTTTATTTATAGGTAAAAAAAGAAAACAACTATAAATTTAGGCACACTGGGGTGGGCTCCAGTATGCCACAAATTACAATAGTGGTGGGAGAAGAGGGATGCTGACAGGGATTGGGCACCCTATGTCGACTAGGGATATAGAAGGGGGGAATCCGACACGGGAGTGGGCATCCGGTGTTGGAAAAGGAAATTGTTTAATCAAGCAAAACACACTATGGGGCTGCAGGGACCAGGGATTGTTTAGCAAGGAAAGACACACTATGGGGCTGCAGGGACCGGGGGATTGTTTAATGAGGAAAGACACACTATGGGGCTGCAGGGACCGGGGGATTGTTTAATGAGGAAAGATACACTATGGGGCTGCAGGGACCGGGGATTGTTTAATGAGGAAAGACACACTATGGGGCTGCAGGACCAGGGGATTGTTTAGTGAGGAAAGATACACTATGGAGCTGCAGGGACCAGGGGATTGTTTAATGAGGAAAGATACACTATGGAGCTGCAGGGACGAGGGGATTGTTTAATGAGGAAAGACACACTATGGGGCTGCAGGGCCCGGGGGATTGTTTAATGAGGAAAGATACACTATGGAGCTGCAGGGACCAGGGGATTGTTTAGTGAGGAAAGATACACTATGGAGCTGCAGGGACCAGGGATTGTTTAATGAGGAAAGATACACTATGGAGCTGCAGGGACCAGGGGATTGTTTAATGAGGAAAGATACACTATGGAGCTGCAGGGACCAGGGGATTGTTTAACGAGGAAAGATACACTATGGGGCTGCAGGGCCAGGGGATTGTTTAATGAGGAAAGACACACAATGAGGATGCAGTAACTGTGGGAATTGTTTAATGAGGAAAGACACACAATGGGGATGCAGGAACTGTGGGAATTGTTTAATGAGGAAAGACACACTATGGGGCTGCAGGGACAGGGGATTGTTTAACGAGGAAAAGACACACTGTGAGGCTGCAGGCACTGGGTGAATTGTTTAATGAGGAAAGACACACTATGGGGCTGCAGGTACCAGAAGAATTGTTTAACAGGACAGACACACACACTGAGCTGCAGCTGAAGGGCTCACATTTCAAAGGACAGAGCCCGCACAGCATTGGCTCTGTCCTTTGAAATGTTTCATAAGACCAGCCCCCTAAGCTAAAACATTGTCATCAGGACACTGCCTGCTGATTAGCTGGCTACAGACTGGCCACTGCAGCACCACTGGTCACTGGGCTAACACCCCTCACAACCCTGTTTAGCAACTCTCATATCAACAAGTTTGTCTGTGCTTGCACTCATGATGAACTTAACAAGAGGATAGAAGTAGTTTCTTTCTCTGAAGCAGCTCACAACGTCTGTCTCTCTTGCCTGAAGCCTGTGCGAGTTCTAGGTAACATAACCTGCCTTCAGTGAGCTTCCAAAGTGGCTTCTCATTGAACAGGAAGGCTCTGGAGATGTTGACCCCACCCCCCCAGAACAGCAAAATTCCGAATAGGCCTGAATAGTGCAGATTATTTGTTTTCTTCCTAAGTATCCATATAAATGATTTGGTAAGTGAAATAAATAAAACACTTAGGGCATTTCAAAGAAATAGGTTTTGTATAGATATTCAGATGTGAAAAGAAATTGTAAATCAATTACTAATTCCTACTATAGATTATGGTAGTCACATATATGGGAAGGCTACAGATTTTCTTTTAAAAAAGGTAGAAGTTACTTACAATAACTTAGCTAGGTTTATTCTACAGTGTGATTTCAAAACTCACCATTGAGAATTGTACCAAACATTAGATTGTTTAACACCTGAAAATAGGAGAAAATTAATAGGGGCATTACAAACACATAGACTATTAAAGGTAGGAGACCCAAAATATTTAATGGATAAAATAGAGGATAAAAATGTTAAACATGATTACCAGCTAAGAAATAATGGAGAACTGCCTCACAAGCCTAAAGTAAAAAAATAATTTCACTCAAATGACATTCAGTGCAGAATATGCCCAGGTTACCACTTGGTAAACTCTATACAGAAGAAATCAGGTATAAACCATCTTTGTTTACTAAATACCTGACAGAGAAATTGAGAGTTAGATGTATGTGCAACAGATGATGAAAAGAAAATGTCTTAATTTTAAAATGCATGTCAAATGGGGTTAATTGAGATGTGTGAATTGCATTGGATTACAAATATTATCATTGTAGCTTTAGAATTCTGGAAATTGTTAGTGAATGTTGCAAATGTATTAGTACTTGATGTCATTTTAAAGTTCTAAATGTTGCCAGAACCATCTTGAAAAAAGGTTTCAGCCTAAAGTTGTGAAATAAGATCATCTTCCTGAATAAAAATACATCTTTTACTACTACTGCTACTACTAATGAATAGCTTATTATTAGTGATTTTCAGAAAATACTATTAATTACTCACACACTATGCCCTCTCTTATTTTTCCACATTCTGCCTCTACCCCTCCCTGGCAAATCCCCCAATGAGGCAGTTTAGAAGGCACTCTCCCATTTCTTTAAAATCTATCCTCCTAGTGTCCAGGACCCTCATCCTCATGTAGTTTGCCTCTGCTCCAATCTTTATGTTACACCACCCAGTACTTTGATCACTGGTATCGAGGGAACTGCCCACTGTGACTTCTGCAATGCTGTCTCTGTTTGTAAGCACCAGGTCCAGTACTGGTCTGTCCCTAGTGGGTTCTTTGACTAGCTGCCTGAGAAAAGCCCCTTGAAGAGTGTCAAGGATGGCCCTCCTCCTTACCAAAGCAACCATTGAAAGGCTCCACTTCATGTTTGGCAGATTGAAGCCACCAACTAGCAGCATCTATCGCTTACTTGCCATTCTGATGTTGGCTTCCCTAAGTACCTTATCCAACTACTTTCCCTATGCTGGAGATCTGCACTAGCTCAGTATGGATAGTGGCCCTAGAGCCTGTCTCCAGGATGACCCACAGCACCCTCAGCCCTTCCTTTTCCTATGGGTGGCTCTGTACCTCCTTGGCCTTGATTCCCTTTCTCACATAGTACAACCCCTACTCCCATCCTCTCTGCCATGTCTCTCCTCCTGAACAGAGAGTAGCCCAGTATGGTCATGTCCAAGTCATGGTGCTCAGTGCACTATGACTCCATTAAGACCACAAAATCCATGCTAGCCCCTGCCATGGTGGCTTCCAGGTCTGAAATTTTGTTTCCAAGAGTTTGTGTATAGGCACACATGGCTCTCCATACCTTACCCACTCCCTTCCTGCTTCCCTGCTCCCGCCTTCTTTTCCATACTGTTCACCATCACTCCCCCTGACCCTCCTCTTCACTTTTTAACTTATTCATTACATTTCCCCTTTAATACTTTTTTCTTGCTGACCTGATTTGTGCCCTCCTTTTCCTCTGTCTTGTCCCATCACTATCTTCTTGTGCCCCTGCCCTAGGGGAATTTACTCACCTCAGGCCCTCCCTCCCAGATGCTCCATCATGGGGGGAAACTGTTGCATCTCTTGGTTTTACAGCCTCCCCATGGCTAATTTATATGCTCATCCAAGTAGTATTTAAATCTCTCACCAAGGACAGCTGTCCCCTTCTAGGAAGGATGCTATTTCCTCATAGTGGTCTATATCTTCCCAGCTGTCTCTAGTTCCCAGTGTAGCCAAAGCCTCCTCCATACATTCTGACTTCAACCAGTTGTTAAATGCCATGGTGCAGAGTACCTTTGCCACTCCTCGGCTGTACACAGGTAACACCACTGCAAAAGCCACCATGTGTGCCACCTACTTTGGTCTCTTACCAGCTACCTGAAGTTACCTGCACTACACTCTTCCTGTGCCTTGCCAGATAATTTGTCCCCAGGTGGACTATGACATGTACAACAGAGACTAGTAATAATGTAATGCAGTGAATTGCAGAAAATGACATATCACAAAATACTACAGTAAAAAGGACTTAATTACCATTGAATTACTGGTTCCTGCAGCATACTGCAGACTTTTGTGATTTTGTGACTTGCCTGTGAGGCCAGGAGATCAGAAGGCTGTGGGTTCTATCCTCACACCAGTCACTTGGCTAAGTCCTAATACTGACACTGTAGTGCAACATGAGGGGTGCTGCACTCCTGAGATGTCATCTTTGGATGAGACGTTAAACCAAGGTCCCATCTACCTATTCTGGTAGTAGTTCAGGTGGATGTTAAAGATTCCATGACACTTCTTGAAAAGATTGGGGGAATTTTTTATTTTGGCAAAATAAAAATTACACGTGTACAACAGATGGGTTAAATCACACCAAATAATCTCAATGGGAAAAAAAGAACAATCCCACATACAAAAAATACAGTTCAACATTAAACAAGAATAGGTAGCACATGAGCAACAAGAACTTAAACATTATAGTACAATATTATTTATTTATTTATTTATTTATTTAAGAATCAGTTTACAACCTTTGAGCCAGAGGCTCGTTTACAAAGGTACTTCGTCACATAAAGACATACATTATGTTTCAGTTACATAGCAAAGATTTATTATCCTTTTGTACCCTCTATTCCATGAACAGTGCTTACTGTTGGACTTAAGATTCCTTCCTTAGTAATAGGGAAGTCATTGTCTGTTATCCATGGAACCCTTTCCATAATTCCAACAAGTTCCTTCTTGTTAGTATAGTTTTATCTTTACCATAAATGTTCTTTAAGTTAACTGTAATTTTGTTTAGTAGTTCTAAAAACCTTTTTGCTGTAACATAAGTTACACCTCATGGACCAAATATTCCATTTAAAGATAACCATTATTATTTGCAGGGTACTAGTGTGACATTTTGCCATTCAGTTCCAAACACCCCATACATAATACATTCAAAATGTATAGTACTGATGACATTCTCCACATCCCCCTTCCCATTGTTGTGCCATAAAGGTTCAGAATCCTGATATAAAATAACATTGAAATAATAAATGCATTATAATTTCTTCCACATTTATACATTGTAATATGCTATATATCCTTTCATGTTGAGGTTTGTGCTGCTTTGTCTTTACATTATTTTTTTCAGAACACGTTTGCCAATGAAAATCCTATATATGCTCTGGTATTCGTTTATTATTCAAAATGTAACTAGTGTATTTATGTTCTCTAGGGCACTTCACAAAATCCTCTTCCACTCAGCAGGTGGTTTCTAGCATATAAAAATATAAATGTTTCCTTTGCATTGCTACCACCTCTTCTTTTTCCAACTTCCCATTGCTTTATTCTCAGAAACATATTTCTTATATATTCTGGAATCATAACTGATTTTTAAAAACTCTGAAAGATTTAGTTTCCACATTTGTAACCAGTGTGCACATTTTGATTTCAGTAGCTGTTCCATTCTATGTTTACATTTCTTATTATAGGCTTGATATTGGTGTCTAAGAAAAAATATTAAAAATGAAATTGAATTTGCCATATTTTAAACCTCCTTCTTTATTGGTAGGTATACACTATCTCTTTTTAGGATTTAGCCTGCTTCCCAGCAGGCCTGAAAGAATATGCTTAACAATGTCATTTTTAATTTTTTGGTGGTGGAAAGATGTAACTGATATATAGGAAAATGGGTATTATATAAGTTTTGATTAAATACATTTTCTTCTTTTTACTTGGTTTCCATCTGTCCCAATGTGTTACCTTCTGTTTGCCAATGTCTACTTTCCTGTCCCAGTTTAATCTATCCAGGTTCTCATTTCCATATAATATTCCCAATATTTTTATTGGTTCTTTAGTAATTTCAATAATTGATATGACCCCCTGCCACCTTAATTGATAATTCAACCGCTGTCCTAAGCACTTTTCCAAATTTAGAGATGCGCTTGATATTTTCCCAAAAATCTCACACATTTCCCAAACTTTACATAAAGACTTATCATCTCTTACCATTACAGTCATATCATCTGCATACACAATTATTTTATGTACAATCCTCTGAGTATTTATTGTTATTGCTCTTATATCTTCACTCTCATTTATTACTCTTAATAAAGGGTCTAGAAAAAAATCATATAATATGGGTCTCAGGGAGCAACCTTGTCTCATTCCCCTTTTCAAATGTATAAGAGGGCCCTTCCAACTTTGAATTATTGGTCTGATGGTGGCAGTTTTACATATACATTTTAACTATTTTACAATTTTCTCTGGAATATGATAATAAGACAATGTGTCCCAAAGAAAACCATGATTGACCTGGTCAAAGCTTTTTTCTGGTCTAAGGATACTAAGTATCCATCTGTGTTACTAGTTTCCTTTGCTCCACTATTTCTCTTAATAAGATTAAATGACCGTGTATTTGTCTCTCCTGAATTGCATATGATTGTGCTGGGGAAATCAATTTTGCTGCTACATTTGATAGCCTTGTAGCTAATATTTTTGTTAATATTTTAAAATCTAAATTTAGCAAAGTGATCGGCCTCCAGTTTCCCATTACTGATTTATCTCCTGCTTTATGGATATACGTTAATATACCTTCATTTAATTCTAGTGGAATTTGTTCTAAACCCAACATAGCATTAAATACGTGGGTTAATTCCTATAATAAATGCTGACCTATAAGCTTCATCATCTCATTTGGCAGGCCATCCTGCCCTGGTGTATTATTCCCTATCAATGATGATCTTGCCTTCTGCACTTCCTCCTCCTGTATCTCTATTGTTAACACCAATATGTCATCTTGATCTAAAATTGGTGTGTCCAAGTTTCCCAAGAAGCTCTGTGTATTTTTATTATCTACCGGTAATAAATCATACATATCTCTAGTATACATGGTCACGATTCTAATAATGTTTTTCCGATCCATATATTCTATACCATCTTTATTTTTCAGTTTAGCCATTGTTTTACTTTGTATTTGTTTTTGCCATTGTTCATAAGGGCATATTATTTCTGATTTACCTTTAGTTCCAAATTGTTATTGGTGATGCAAAACAGAAGCCTTTTTATTATGGAAATCTAACATTTTTTGTTTAACATTTGTAATTTGTAAGGTCAAGTTCTATCCAGTTTCATGTGATAGTGATAATAATTGTCAATTCTGTCTATCTTGCAAGTATTGCAAATATTGTTCTCTATTACTATTACTGCTCATTCTTTAACATAATTTTTGAAGGTCTACCTTAGTATCTAGCCACCAGATAATAGGGTCTTCAAAAAAAATAAACACAGACTTTCTAGCCTGTAAAAAGTCTTGCACTATTTCTGTTCTTTGTTCAGAAAGCAAAGAGATGTTAAGCTTCCAGTAACCTGGTCCTTTAGATCTTTTTTGCTCTTCCTAAAGTTACTGAGACTATATTATGATCCGAGAATTCTGTTACAGTTATCACAGCTTTATTAATGGGTGTAGTCTTAGATAAAAATATATAATCTATTCAAAATGTGAGATATCCTTTGTGAAAAGTAAGAAGCTCCTGCTGTGTATGCTGAAATACTGTGTCTTTCAAATTAGATTTTTGTACCATTTCTGCCAATAAATTTGAGTCGCAATACTGTTTTGCTGTCCTTGCCCTAACTGGGCAGTTAAAGTCTCCAGCAAAAACAACAGTGTGTATTGTTTGCAAATATGGCTGGATTTTTGCAAAATGTCACAGTGTAACACTTTCATTTGGGTGCATAAATATTTATGAGCCTATATGGAAGACTTTGTAATATCACATCTAGAATAAGAACCCTACCAGGTATTATATCAAAAGATTTAATAATCTGACTTCTGGACACTTAAACAATATACCCACCCCTGAACATGCATCTTCTCCCATGAACCAATAGGATGGCCCTAAGAAACATGCTTTAGTGGTCTGCTGCACTTCTGTTAAAGTGTGCAGCCTAGTATCCTGTAAGAAAATTATCCCAAGATGTAAAAGGGATAACACTGAAAAAAATGTTTTCCTTTTTTCCTGCTCTCTTGATACTGTTCACATTAACTGTGGGAATAGAGAAAGGTTCTATCATGATTTATAGCTTTCTTTTCTGTTTTGTTTATCAATATTCTTCAGTTTAACTTTGCTTTCCTTTTCTGTTGCCCCTTAGGTTTCTCCTTCCCTTCTGTGTCTGTTGTACTTTCCTGAAGGGAGGACGCCACTGACGAATATTCAGATTCCTCCTCTCAGTGTTCAGAAAGCAGGACATCAAATTTAATTTTTAGAGGGATTGATGTTCTTTCTAGCTCTGCTGCTTCCTTAAATTTCTGTCTTGTTATTCTTCCCTCTATTTTCTTTCCTTCCACTTTCTCACCTGGGATGGGGTGGGCATGATTATCCCAGAGGGCCCCTCCGCTGATTCTGTTCTTTCTTGGGGTGTGGGTGCAATGTCGGAATCCCCACTCTCTGAGTTCCATATTATTTGTAATGCA
Source organism: Neoceratodus forsteri (assembly GCA_016271365.2). Taxonomy (NCBI): domain Eukaryota; kingdom Metazoa; phylum Chordata; order Ceratodontiformes; family Ceratodontidae; genus Neoceratodus; species Neoceratodus forsteri. The sequence continues at coordinate 824,841,899 of CM028132.1, read as the reverse complement.
GTTTCTCTTGTTTCCTGCCTACCTTGGGGGGGCATGCTAGAAGTTCCATCCGGGGAGTCCTGCTCTCTACTAGGGCCCAATCTAAAATGTTCCACCTTGTCTTTTTGTGTCAAGGCCACTATTAATCTTTGTTTCTCACTATCAACTTGATCTGGAAGATTGTGTGCAGCCTTTCTGCAGTTCTGAAATATGTGTTCTAAATCCCCACATAAATTACATTTACATTCATTTAGACAGTAATTTCCTGTATGCCCCAATTCACCACATATAGTACATCTTATCTTATCACAGATACTACTTAAATGGTCTAAAGCACAGCATTTGTAATACAATTTTGGCTGGCCAGCATAGAACAAAATACCTCTGTCCTGACCTAAAAAAAGAGTTTGGTAAATGCAATGGTCCTGTGTCTATTGTTTTAAGCATCACTTTACTTTCCGTCTCCCTGTCTATATTTTCTGAGTCCAGAATTACTATTGGGTCTTTCACTATTGTACAACGTTTTTAGCCAAACAGTTAAATCATGAACACTGACTCTTCATTCCTGAATAGGACTGAAATTGTTTTTGCGTCGGCTTAGTTAAAGGAGTAGCCATAAAAGGGGCCCAGAGTGAGGAATTTTTCAAACCATTGTATGTTGCCCAAAAACATTTTAGGCCATTCAAGGTCTTGAAGCTCACATCAAAGGTTGCCTCCCCTGAGATGTGAGCCAGGGCATAACATAGAAACATGGAAACATAGAAACATAGAATTTGATGGCAGATAAGGACCACTTGGCCCACCTAGTCTGCTCATTTCCCTACCTAATGGATAAGCTGCAGATCCTAGTTAACCAGCAGCCTACTTCTTTCTACCCCCAACCCCTAGAATTGCCTTATGACCGTCCCATGCATGCTTGAATTCAACCACTGTTTTTGACTCCACAACCTCCTCTGGAAGGCCGTTCCATGCATCCACAACCCTCTCTGTGAAAAAATACTGCCTTACATTACCTCTGAGCTGCCCCTCTATCTTCAAATTGTGCCCCCTTGTTCTTGCACACTTCTTTTTTTGAAAGATGCTACCCTCTTGGACTTTGTTGATTCCCTTGAAGTACTTGAAAGTTTCTATCATGTCCCTCCTCTCCCTCCTTTCCTCGAGGCTATACATATTAAGCTCCTTTAGTCTTTCTTCATATGTCTTCTGGTGCAGACCCTGCACCATTTTAGTTGCCATCCTCTGGACAGCTTCCATCTTGTCTATGTCCTTATGAGATAGATCTTGGTAAAGAATTTCACAGATCCCTTTAATAATGTGCATGCCACAAATAATCTATCTGGTGAATCCCTCCATTCCCCTATATGTTGTCACACTTCGTTGATCCATTTAGCAGGAATATTGGGGATTTAAACAAAGAAGCAAATGTTTTGATGTATCATTTCTGATTATATTTAAAGGCCTCTGTTCAAAGTTTTAGATTGTATGAGGTGTCCCCTTCTGTATTTGTAGCCATTTGATCTGTAAACAACTGCAACTCAGGGTTCTGGGTGAGCTGGAGTTCTGGTGGAGGTCCATCTCTGTATTGTTTATCCCTTCATAATTTACAACATTTGGCACATTTTCATTTGAGGCATAGTGATTGGGTGTTACCTGATTTCCATTGCCCATTGCTATAGTTTTGCTGCCACCCTGCTGCCTCTAAAGCATTCGAAACTGACCAGTTCTGCTCCATTCCTTGCACTGCTTTCTGTCCCCCAGCCACATCCAGTCTTTAACTCGTTCTGCCATTCCCAACTGCATGGCTATGAAATCTTTTGGTTGTTTGCTCTACTCTGCTTTGTCCAGAGAGCTAATGTGCTCTGCATTCTCTACTCTCTCCGCTCAGCTACTTTCACCTTTCTTTGATGCTGGTGCATCATAGCTTTCCAGCTGAGCTGTTGTGACAAGAATTTGTGGCTTGTCAGAGTGTAGCGCTCTGAGCTGCGCTTCAGATCGTGCTTTTTTCAGAAAATACTGATGCTCTTCAGTTTCAAATGTTTTCCTCAGAGCTACCTCTTGTTCTGGCATACTTTTATTAGCAATAGTCTCCTTGTTTGACAATATATTGTCTTCCAAAGCAGAGTCAGTATCACTTGGCAAATCTGTTATTATTTCAGATACACTTTGCACAGAGATATCTTGCTGTTTCTTACCAACAGTATGTACTGAATTTCCAGAGACTTCCATATCATTTGTTTCTTGTCTTTTCTCAGTATTTTCAAAGGTATTAGTCTTCATAAGGTTGTCCTGCTCCACCTCAGTGAGCCTCTCATCTGCCATCTTGACAACCAGCCAAGAGGGACCTCCACTCCCCTACTGGCAACAATGCAATTGGTTGAATTTCCCGGTGTTCTGGCCAAATTCCTCCCATTTACTAAAATACCACCAACAACTTAATCTGGTTCAAGGTCAGTTGGCATTCATCTGTATCCCCTCTTTGGGTCATGCCTGAAAATAGGCAGAATTTGTCTAGTGCACTTACCCAGTCAACAAAACGAACTAAATACAGTAAATAAATATACTGCACTACTGCATTGAATCCTGGTTGGCACCACTGTATCACCTCCCATCTCCTGCTGCCCTAGCAATCTTCTGAATATGATGTTCATCCCTTCAAGCCAAAGCACCTTTCAGGCATTTCATCTCCTCTCCCTCTCCCTCTCCCTTCCTCCCCCCACTCCTTAGTTTCTAGTACTTTTTATCAATATCTTACGTCTTTATCAATGTGTAAGTGTTTGGATTGAAAGTTTTATATTTAATGTGTATTTGTTGTAGAACTTATGTATTATGTAGTATGTGTTATGTGCTATGTATTGTATTGTAAATGTTTTGTGTAAATTTGTGGGTCACACCTGAATAGGGAAATGATTTTCCAGTGCTCTTACCCATTAAGCAAATAAAACAAACAAACAAGTCTTTCCCTCTAATAATAGAGTCCCCCACCAGCAGTTGCTCCCTTCTTGATTTAGGGCCTCTTTCTCCTTCTTTGGGGTCTCCACTTCTAAGGATCCCCACCTCCTCCCCTTCCATGGGTGCCATCTCTCAACTAGCCCATCCCATCAATACAGCAAAGGAATTCTGAAGTGGCACCCTTCCTGCTACTCCCCCACCCTCCTGGAGTCCACCAGGTCTCTCTGCTCTGCCTTTGCATAGCATCCTCAAGGGATTGGTGGCAGACTTGGTAACTCCTGGGTGAGGCAGAAGGTCTTCTGTACCCTTGCCAGTTTGGCCCAGAGTCCAGCAACATCTGCCTACAACCCAGAGGTGTGAACAGATGGAGCAGCACCTCAATGTCCAGAAGGTGTCCTGAAAGAGTGTGGCCCCACAATCATTGTACTGCACCACACCCATGACTTTTTTCTTCAATTATTTAGTGCCTATTTAAACTTCGCTCTACCCTTATGCTTCCATTATACTCCCATTGTACTCCTACCACTCCCTTTTGTTTCTATGAAACTAATGTGCTACACTACCCTAGCTAGTGTGTCTTTATTTTCCTTTCTAACCCTCCTACTATACCTACCTTATACTAGATGTCTACTACTCCTTATTCATTTGTAGTATGCTACAACCTGTAACCACCTTCCCACTAGCTGGTTGTTCCAGTACAACAGTAAATCACAATGTGTCATCTCCTATGTTGGTCTGGTGTCCCCACTGCAGAGTCTTCTGCAAACTACTGAATGATCTGCAGAGCCTTACTGACACTCCTAAGGCAGATGCTCCACTCCTGCTCTGTGCCACTTACATGAAGGGACACAGTATAGATAAATTTATATTAATTTATATAACATATGATTTGGGATAACCTGCAAGATAAAAAAATATTTGGCCAGGAAAGTAGTAGGGTTGTTCAGATACCTTTACCTGAATATTTGGCCAAATATTCGATGTTTGATGGCCAAATATTTGGGTATTTTTTATTCAGATATTCGAGAACTGTGCTTTAATGACAAAAACAATTACCCTTCCCCCACCCTTGCTGAGCTGTCTACAAACCCCAGCCATTAAACATGTATCTTCCATCTCTCCACTTGCTGTCTACACCTGATCCCACCCTCCTCACCCCCAGTACCCTCACAACATTTGTAAAATGATCATAACATTAATTTTCCTCCCTCGGGATGACCAGTACAACCACCCACCTCCATGGCTAGTGACCAGTTTGTGCAACAAATAGCAGTTGTTTGCATTATATATTAATATTTTCCCAAGTACTGTATCCACACACCCCCACCCTTGCAGCACCCTTATAATACCAACTTCCTGCCCCAAAGCACCCAAGTAGCAGCACTCCAAGGTGACCAGCACAACCCGCCTTCCTACATGGCTGGCTACATTATAATAAGTGAACGCACTCTCTCTGTCTGTAGAGAAACCTACAGTAGCTGATCACATGAGCATCTGGGTTTCAATGGAGACAGAGTAAGCACATTCATTCATCACAAGGTGGATGGCCGTGGAGGAGGGCAGATAGTGCTAGTCACCTTGGAGCACTGCTACGTGGGTGCTGAGGAAGGTAAGTGATATTATAAGGGTGCTACCAGGGTGGGGAGATGGGGGAGACTTGGGAAATATTACCATATAGCGAAAAACAAGTGCTTTGATTGCACAACATGCCAGTTGGTCGTGGAGGTGGGGGGTGGCACTGGCCATCCACCGTGGGAAGAAAAATAACATTAGAATGATTTACAAATGTCGTATGGGTACTGGGGTGAGGGAGAGGAGATCAGGTGTAGTCAACAGGCAGCAGCATGGGGGTTAAAGCTGTTTCTGTGTCTGGGGTTTGCAGTGAGCTCAGTAGGGTGGGGGAAGGGTGTTTTGTAGTGTTTTTTTTTTTAAAATTTGAAATCAGTGCTAGTTCCCAAACAGGAATAGTCTGCTATTCAGAAATTCAGACATGGCTCCTGAGCATTCAGGAACCTTACTATTCGTGGTATTCAAGAAATACTATTCGATCCATACACTAAGAGTCACACTGGTCTTCAAATCTCTACATTTTGAGGTCCATCCATTGGGGAAACTTCATAATTATAAATTACATACTGAAGCAATATAAATTAAACAGAAAACATAGAAATAAAGAAAATGTCTGCAGAAGGGGACCTGTGGCCCATTGAGTCTGCCCAAGCATGGTATCCCGGGACCTATTGTACACCAGTGCACTGTTCCCCGAGATGCCCAGTCTAGCATTGAACCCTAGCCTTGTCCCACATGCTTAAAACTAGATAATGTCTTAGCTGCCACATCCTCAGGTGTCAGTCTGTTCCAAGGTTCCACCACTGTCTCAGAGAAGTAATACTTTCTGATGTCCCTCCTGAACCTTCCCCTTTCAATTTGCACTCATGGCCCCTTGTTGTAGAATTGGCATTCCTGTTAAAAAGCATCATTTGAGGTACTTTGTTAATACCTTTAAGGAACTTGAACATTTAAATCATGCCCCCTTCCTTCCTACTGTAATCTCCAGTGAATACATGTTCAAATCCTAAGCCTATCCTTGGGTGATTCCATGAAGGCCCTGAATCATTTTGTTCACCTCCTCTGTACCAACTCTAATCTGTCACTGTTCTTTCTAAGGTGAGGCCTCCAGAACTGGACACAGTACTCCAGATGCGCCTCGCCAATGGCCGGTAGAGCGGCAGTATCACTTCTGTGTTCCAGCTATCAATCCCCTACTAATACACCAAAGTACCCTGCTGGCCCTGTTATATGCCTCATTGAACTGACTCTGCTGCTTGAGGTGTCTCTAATAATGGTCCCAGATCCCGTTCTTCAGCAGAGGAGTTAACTTTGACCCCGTTTCACCAGTATTCTGTCTTAGGGTTGGCCCTACTCAAGTGCATCACTTTGCACTTCTTAGCATTGAATTTCATCTGCCATATGTGTGTCCATCTTCCTACTTCTTAAGGTCCTCCTGTAGCTCTTTGATTCCCTCTATTGTGTCCACTCTTCCTCTGAGTTTTGTGTCATTGGCAAACAGGGCAATGTTGCCATTTATAGTCTTGCTGATGTCACTAATGAAAATGTTGAAACGGACCAACCCCAGGACCGACCCCTGAGGCACCCCGCTAGTGACATATCTTTCATTAGATCTTATCCCATTTACTACCACTATTTGTTTCCTGTCCTTCAGCCAATTGTGTACCCACTTGACTATTTCTTCTTCTACCCTGAGGTCTTCTAACATTTTTAAGAGATGCCTGTGCAGGACAGTGTCAAAAGCTTTACTGAAATCAAAGTAAAACATGTCCACCGCATGGCCTTTATCCAAATCCCTGGTCATGTGATCAAAGAAAGTAATAAGGTTTGTTTGACATGACCTGCCTGTCATAAACCTGTGTTGTTTATTGTTCTGAAGGTGATTTACTTCAAGGTATTACACCAGATCTTGCTTAATAATGGACTCCATCAGTTTACTTCTATTGATGTGAGTCTAACTGGCCTATAGTTACCTGTCTCCTCATTATTACCACTCTTATGGAGTGGCACCATGTCTGACACCCTCCAGTCACTCAGCACTACCCTAGATTCAATCGACCTATAGAGTAGGTGTGACAGCAGGACCACTAGCTCTTCTGCAAGCTCTCTCAGCACCCTGGGGTGCAAACCATCCAGGCCAGGGGCCTTGTCAGGTTTGACATCTGAAAGGCCCTCCCTGACCCTGTCCATGGTAAACTCCTAGCTGCACATTCTCTGAACCCCTCTGGCTGTGGCTCTGATACCACTGTCTGGAAGTGGGCCCTGTTCATCCCTAGTGAATACTGAGCAAAGTGTTCATTTACGGCCTCTGCCTTCTGCCTGTTTTCCTCCAGTACATCATCCCTAACCTTTAATCAAACTTCTCCCCCTTCCTCCTTTTTTCACTAATGTATCAGAAAAAGATATTCTCTGCTGTCTTGACTCCCCATGCAATCTACAGGTCTTTTGCTGTTTTCATTGGATCATGGGGGAACTTCTGAGATAGATCACTCTTCAGACGGGGCAGACTTCACCTCACAGAGGACAGAGCAAGAGTACTGCCCAGAAGGTGGAGGTGTACCTGAACCATTTAAACTAAATGGAGGGAGGGCTAAGGCATGGAAACAAGTAACATACCATGCCAAATCCTCTCCAAAAATGAAATCAGAGTAGGCGTAATGGCACCATTCACATTAAGACAAAGGCAGCATGCAATAAAGGACTGGCATCAGTAAAGCACACAGGAGCACCTGTGGGAAAAGCGGAACTAAAATCAGCCAAAAGTGGTCACACAGCAAGCTCGTGGTGAGGAGTCTGCCTCAATGCTAAGAGCCTAGTCAACAAGATCAGTGACCTCCAGGCTCTAGTGGCAGATGCAATGGTTGATCTGGTGGTTATCACTGAAACCTGGGCCACAGACAACAATGAATGGGACTATGCCACCCCAGGCTACACACTGTTCAGAAGGGACAGACAGGAAGGTAGGGAGGGGAGTTACCCTCGATGTGAAGGAGGGCATCAAAGAGACTGAAGATGTAGTACCAAGACTAGTGGGGTGGGCATTGAGTCACTCTGGGCTCAACTAACTGGCCCTGTAGAAGGAAACTGCACATGGGGGTGATATACAGACCCCCAGGGCAGGAAGAAGGGAAAGATGAACAATTAGCAGAAGAGTTACAAAGGATGGCAGGTAAAGGAGACATAGTGGTGGTCAGGGAACTTAACCTGCCAGATGTGGACTGGAGGATTCCAGTAACCAAGAGTGCCAGAAGTCAGGCTTTGCTGGATGCATCAGGACTGCCTACTGTCTCAACATAGAAACATAGAATTTGACAGCAGATAAGGACTGCTTGGCCCACCTAGTCTGCCCATTTTCCTACCTGATGGCTAAGCTGCAGATTCTAGTTAACCAACAGCCTACTTCCTCCTACCCCCACTAGAATTGCCTTATGTCTGTCCCATGCATTCTTAAATCCCACACTGTTCTTGACTCCATGATCTCCTCAGGAAGGCTGTTCTATGCATCCACAACCTCTCCATGAAAAAATACTTCCTAACATTACCTCTGAGCCTCCCCCATCTTCAAATTGTGCCCTTTGTTCTTGCACACTCTTTTTCTTGGACATTGTTGATTCCCTTGAGATACTTGAAAGTTTCTATCATGTCCCCCTCTCCCTCCTTTCCTCGAGGGTATACATATTAAGTTCCTTTAGTCTCTCTCTTCGTGTGTCTTCTGGTGTGGACCCGGCACCAGTTTGGTTGCCCTCCACTGCACAGCCTCCACCCTTGTCTATGTCTTTGTGGAGATGGAGTCTCCAAAACTGCATGCAGTACTCCAGATGGAGTCTCACCAACTGTCTGTACAGAGGAATAACAACTTTCTGTTTTCTACTGATGATACATCTCCCTATGCATCGCAGTATCCCTCCAACCCTCCTTACTGCCTTCTCATATTGCTTGCCCACCTTTTGGTCATCTGATATCATTACTCACAGGTCCCTTTCCATTTTTGTTGTTGTTAGTATCTCACCCCCATTGTGTACTCTTCCCCTGGGTTTTTGTTTCCCACGTGCATTACCTTGCACTTCTTTGCATTGACTCTGAGCTGCCATACCTTTGACCATTCCTCCAACCTAGCCAAGTCCCTTCTTATCCTTTCTACCCCACCCTGTGTATCAACACTGTTGCAGATCTTTGTGCCATCTGCAAAGAGACATACTTTTCCTTCCAGGTGCTTGCAATGTCACTTATAAAGACATTAAAGAGGACTGGACCCAGTACTGAAACCTGCAGCACCCCACTAGTTACCCTCCTTTCTTCATTGTGGACTCCATTTACTATTACCCTTTGTGTCCTGTTGTCCAGCCAAATTTTTATCCAGGCTACCACCTTGGGACCCACTCCAAGGCTGGTTAGCTTGTATATTAATCTTTTGTAGGACTGTATCAAATGCCTTGCTAAAAGCCATATCCATAGCCACTCTCTGGTCTACTACTTGGTCACCCAGTCAAAGAAATCTATTAGATTTGTCTGACACAACCTTCCCACCATAAATCAATGCTGCCTTGGGTCCTGTGCTCCACTAGCCTGTAGGTACTCAACAATTCTTTCCTTCAAGTGATTCCATCATTTTCCCTACCACTGAGGTCAAACTAACTCTTCTGTACTTTCCTTCCTCTGCCCTGCTCCCACTTTTGTGAAGTGGAATCACATCCACCCTCCTCCAGTTCTCAAGTACCACCCCATCCTCCAATGATTTGTTAAAGAGAGTAGTCAGTGGTGTCAGTAGTTCAACCCTTAGTTCTTTTAGAATTCTGGGGTAAATCCATCAGGCCCCACTGCTTTGTCCACCTCAGTTTCAAGAGTTCTTTCAGAACCCTTTCTTCTGTGAATGGACTGGTATCGACTACCCTATCCAGGGTGTTTCTCTTGTTTCGTTTAGGTCCTCCTCCTCCTCATCCATTGAGAATACTGAGCAGAAATATTCATTCAGTATACCTGCTTTTTCACTGTCACCCTCTGCCCACATTCCCTTCCCTTTATTAAGCCTCATTACTCTTCCCTTGATCTTTATTCACTCCCTAATGTACGTATAAAAGGTTGTATCCCCCTTCTTAACAAAGTAGGCTATCTTTTCCTTGGTTTGGGCCTTTGCTATTCTGACTGCTTTCCCTGCCTCCTTCTGCTTTAACTGATAAAGTTCTCTGTCCTGTTCCTTCTGTGTTTCCTTACATTTCCTGAATGCTATCCTTTCTCCTTAACCTTTCCTGCTACCTCTTTTGAGAACCATAGTGTTTTTTCCTTCATTTTGTTTTGTTGATTCGCTTCACACAAAGGCTTGTTGCCTCTGTAATGGCTGTTTTGATTATTCCCCATTGTTCCTCCACTTCACCCTCCTTCTTGCTCATTAGCTAGTGCTATTCTGAGGCATGTCTCTCACTGGTGAAGGATCTGACAAGGAAGATGCCATCCTGGATCTGATCCTTACAAATTCAGAAGAGATTAGATCCATGAGGGTAGAATAGCCTTGGCTAGTAGTGACCACAATTCAGTATTATTTGAAATATCAGTGGGCAATAAAAAACTCCTCAAAGACAGAGATGTTATGCTTTAGGAAGACAGATTTTGATAGAGTAAAGCAGATAGTGATGGATAGATTAGCAAACATCAGGAGAAAATATGGAGGGTATATGGCAGTCCCTCGAGGCACCCAAGCTCTGCATCAAGACTTTAATAAAGAAGGGTAGGTTTAAAAGACTCATGGGTTCTCTCTCCAGCAAGAGAGGCAATCAAGGCCAAAAAGAATACATATAAAGTGCTCGGACAACAAAAGGGGACAGAGAATGGAGTATTACCTTCAGAAAATCAGGGAGGCCAGGAAAAAGGTGAGAAAGTAGTAATGCATGAAACATATGCCTACTATATTATTCACACCATCACACAATGCAAAGTAAGCATTTTGAACCTTTATATAGCTTTGTGAAAATTTAAAATCTTGAAATTTAGTAGCATTTGCTTATAATTTTGACAAAACAACTTATTTAGTGGAATTAATGACCATAGTAGTCTCAATTATACTAAGGTAAGGTTGTATCTTTTTGTTTACTTTCATTTTTATCCTCTTCCTCACAAACAGGCCACCTTCGCTCCCCCTGGCTTCCTCAACTCAATCACCTGCCATCCCTGGTACTTACCTGCCCCCTGTGGTGGAGCCATCGAGAGCCCCCCCAAGCCCCATGTGGAAGCCATGCTTAGTCAGCAGTTCCCATGCTCAGTAGGTCATGTGGAGTCTGTGAGGCATCATGGGGCACCATGCTGCTATCAGCAGTGTTTTCTGTCATTCAGGATCCCAACCCATGGAATCTCTGTGGAGGCAAAGGTTTGACATTCACACACTGTGACAATGTCTACCACCAGACAGTGTCCCCCACTCACAACAGTGGCCCGAGCCACACTGCCACCTATGGTCACTAAGGTGGCAGTGATGGGGGGAGCAGTCTGCCCACGCTTCCCAAAGGAGGAGAGCATCCACCAGGACTCCCAACACATCTTACCCTGGCTGACTCCCAAGCAGCCAAGGCTCATTCCCAAACCTGGGTCACCGTCATGGTGGCAGGTGAGACATGAATGATTCTATCCTCCTTGCTGCCAGACCAGCTCTGACAAGGTTGTATTTTAAGGATGTTCCCAGGTGTTTCAGCAACCCCATGTCAAAGTCATGATTTTATCCCAGTACATGATGGTCATCTAAACATTTAAAATCCACAACAAAACATGGGTTGCTATGCTTGTTTTTAAATTACATTGGTGAGATTTAACCTCTTTATGGAAAAAATCCAGAAGAGGTCAAATTGTTTTATGTGGTTATAACATCAATATTTTAGATATCAACATGAATCTGGGAGAAAATGTGAAACAGGGACACATTGTCATGATGATGCTTGATTCATTTTTTCCACAAATGCAAAAATAAAGGGTACATTACCAATACTATGACACCTTTCTGAACTGATATCCCCCACCAAAAGGAAAATGTTTGTATGTTTTCATACATAAAACTATTTCAGACCCATGCCATTTTCATAAAACATTGTTGATAGATGTAGAATATGGTTATGAATATAGAAACAGAAAGAAATATAGGGGTTGCTATTCTTCTTTTGCTTTTATCTGCTTTCAAAGTTACAGTTTCAGAGGTGGTCGGCTCAGCACAAAATTAACTGAAACATCCCAATAAAAATTAAAACTTGCAAGAATGCTGTTCAAACAATTCAAAAGTACATGCAGAAGGGCAAGGAATTTAACATAAAATAAACCGTGTAACCAAAGACAGACAGATACTTAGGTACAGCACCTTGAATGATACCAACTGCTGTAGCTATGAGAGCTAATTTCCTTGCTGCCATCCTGTATATATTCTTAGCTGGACATGACATAATAGGATAAATCAATATTCTAATAATACTTCCATATATTTAAGAATGTACTTGTGCTAGAAAACAACCTTGAAAATGTTTTCAAGAGCATCAGAAAAATGGGAATTTGAAACACCAGGGAACATCTTTAACTGTTTGGGATACTTTTTTACAAATACCCTGTTATAAGTCATCCTGCCAGTAGATGCACCACTCAAAACACCAGCAATTCAGGTTTAGGAATGAGTCTGGATCTCTAGGGCCAGCCAAGCATTGGTATGCTTGCCTCCTCTGGGGAGGGAAGTGGTCAGTTTCACCACACCAGAAGCATCTGGTTGTCTTCAGGTGGAACAGCATGCAGAATGGTTGTAGGTGGGAAGGTGGATTACTTTATAGGTAGAGTTGTACAAAAAAAAAAAATTCCACCAGCAGAATTTGCTCAATAGTCAGGCTTTCATTTTCCTCAAAAGTTCAGAAACAATTTTTGAAGCTTTCATTTCAATTCTGACTTAGAGCAGTGAAATAAATGTATGAACGGTGGATTAATGTATTAAACTGCAGGACAACAATTCTGCAAAACTGGTCACTGTCCGAGGTCAGTTCTGTGAATTTCTTTCCATGATTTTAAAGTACCTAAACAAGCAGTTTTTAAAACTGCAAATTCCAAAATCTGGCTTTATTGTGAGGTAAAGTAAAGGCTGCTGTTTATATTTATGCTAAAACTGCATTTATGTAAATAACATAAATGCAGTTTCATAGCTTTTGAAAAATGTAAACATCAACCTTTCACTTACAAAAAACAGCCTTTGTTTCTCCCTAAGATGTCTGCCAAGTGTGCTAAGTGATGAGTCATTTATTTTATTTATTTTTTTATTTATTTGTTCTAGGAATTAATACCTTTGAGCCAAAGGCTCTTTTACAAAGGTTCCACGTCAATTGGGTACAATATAAGTGTAGTTACAAAGTAGGCAATTCAGTTGAATATTGTCACAGTCGGGAGGAGTAACACAATACATTAAAATATAAGAAAACAAGTAACAGAAACAGGGAGAAAAGAAAGAAAATAAAAATTATATATTATTCATAAACAAAACAACATTAGATAATGGGAAAAAAAAGTCTTGAGAGAGAATATACTAATTGAGAGAGTAAGGGGAGAGGGGGAGCAGTCAATAGTGAAGGAGAGCCTCACATATGCCTTTGTCAAGAATACTGGGGTGAAGAAAAGGAGGAGAGGAAAATAAAAGAGAAGAGAGTAATTTAATAAAGTTATTTAGCCAAGGCAGTCACAGAAGCTGGAGTCTGCGAGGTGTGAGTGGAGTTGAGTTTTGAAAACTCCCAGGGATGTAGAGGGTGAGATGTGGTATTTATGACATTTACCCAGCTAGGTGCACGTAAGCAAATGATCCTTGACCCTGAGTAGTCCGCAACGTGGAACCTGGAGAGGTTGATAAATTGATCCTCTAGTGAGGCGGATGCAAGGATTAGGGTGTAGCAGGTCTTGGATACATGGAGGGTAAGGCCCATGGTTGTTTTTAGCCATCAGGCAAGTAAGATACTTTTGAGGCGGTTTGAGAGTTGCAGCCAGCCAGTTTCAGTGTAGAGCTCACAGGTGTGAGTGCGTCTATGTGCACTAGTGAGCAGTCTACAGGTCTTGTTGAGGGAGGTTGTTATGCGCTTAAGAGAGGTGGTTGAGGCAGCCCCATATATAATTAAGCCATAGTCAATTATTGAAATGACAGAGCTTTGAATAGCAATCCTAAGAGCAGGTTGTGTAAGGAACTGCCGGTTCCTGTACAAGATCCCAATACGCTGGTTTGCCACTTTTGCTGTCTTATCAATGTGGGTAGCAAAGGTTAGGCCTTGGTCAAAGGTGATTCTAAGATGTTTAAAAGTAGTCACTTGTTCTAGGGAACTTCCCAGATATGTATTGATTGAGAGTGGTAGTTGTCTTTTTTGTTTTATGGGCTAGAGAAAAGCATTGATTTTGTTTTTTTGTGGTTAAGGACCAGCTTGTGATCAAGGAACCACTTTTCAACTTTGGTAAAAGCAAATTGAAGGCGGTGGTGTAGTAGTTTCGGGTCTTTGTGGGAGGTTAGAATTACGGCATCATCAGCATATAAGATTATTTGTTCAGGGCATGAGTTGGGAAGTGAGTTTAGAAAAATGCTGAAAAGAAGAGGGCCCAAAATGGATCCCTGGGGAACACCTGAGAGAACAGTTTTAGGGTCTGAGACAGCTCCTGCGATTTTGACAGCTTGGGTACGTTGAGAGAGATAACTTTTAACCCAGTCTCCAGCACTTTGAGAGAGGCCAAGGAATTGTAGTTGTTTGACAAGTAGGCCATGATGAACTGTATCGAACGCCTTTGTTAAGTCAATGAAAACCGCACCGGTTTGGAAACCATTGTCCAAGGCATTATGGATAGCACCTGAGAACTCCAAAAGGGCAGTCATTGTGCTGTGTCCTTTCCTGAAGCCATGTTGCTGAGTGCAGAGGATGTTATACTTTTGAAGGTAGTCAGTGAGTTGGTCTGCCACTATCCTTCGAGGGCCTTTGAGAGAGGTGGAGTATAGATATGGGCGGTAGTTACCTGGAAGGGACTTGTCACATTTTGAATGCAGGGTGACAAGAGCTGATTTCCATTTGCTGGGAAATTGACTGTGGCAGAGTGAGAGGTTAAAGATTTTTGTAAGTGGGAGCAGCACCACATCCAGGGTAAGTGACAGAAGTTTTAGGTCAATAGTATCACTACTTACTCGGGATTTGGAGATAGCCTTCTTAACATATTTGTAGACATCATGGGCATTGACTAATTTAAAATGGAAAGGAGGTTTGGTTGGAGAGGTAGCAGGAAGTGTTTGGTTTGGTGTGACAGGCTCAGAGAAAAAATCCGTAGGGAGAACCCCACTAAGGTCAGTGAAGGTTTCATTAAGGGTCTTTGCCATAATCATAGGGTCTAGGGTAGTGACTCCGTCTACAGTCATTAGGGTGGGAGAGGACTTAGACAGTTTACCAGTGACATTTCTTATGTTGTCCCAGAAAGATTTCCCATGTGATGAGTCATGATGACATCATCAGAGCCAGAGCCAGAGCCAGAGATCCACATATATTTCTATAGTGCTAACTAGTTCTTCTTTCCTCTTTATTTTGAATTGCTTTACCAGAATGATCAACACCATGTATTACCTTGTGGATTATTTTGATCAGTACACGTTAGGCTATGATTTTGTTAATTTTGTTTACTTTGCCTTGTGGAAAATGTTTTGCAATCCAGCTGACTTTTTCTTTGGCAAACTGCATTACAGTACAACACTTCAAATGCCTGATGATGTAGTGGTTATATGATGCACTGAATTTTGTGTTTTGTTAACCAGAAGAGACACTCTAAGCTGAACGCTTGTTTTCAGGTGTGGCCTGGAAGCCCAAGAAAGTTTAATGACTTGCTCAGGGTCACACAGCTCATGCTCTCTAGTTAATCCACAAATAAGGCTTTCTTTTTCCATGTGAACCCCCTGCACCTAGCCTGCCTTCTGTTGAATACCCTGCCATCCATACCCTGTCCCTAGTACTGCCTAGGACCACATATGAGCTTGTGGTCTCTTGAAGAACATTATCACACCTCAGATTCTAATCTTGTACCTCAGAGAGTTGTGCACACCTATATCGATACGCATCATCTGGCACTGTTAAAAAATGCCTCTCAAATCACTTTCCAGTCCATATTCTCAATGTTTGACTTCTGCTTCGACAGTAAACATTGAGTGGATCACCACCCTTCTGCACAGTGTAGGTAGTACGTACAGTTCCCTGTTGTGTTTTTTTCCCCACCTCATTAACCAACAACTAGGTCTTCCTGGAGGGCAAAGCAATAAGTATCATGACCCACCAGAAAAACTGCTGTTCATGCCCTCATAAGGGCTGCACTTACAGGGGATAACAATATTATTAGCAGGAGAGGCATACTAATACCTTGAGTGAATCCACCTGACTTCCAGTGTCAGTCTACTCCTTTACCTGTGATCTGCAGAACCCCGCCGGACAGTTCCCAGCAATTCTTCTCCAGTACTTTTCTATGCTCTACTTCACAATGCGAGTTGGCTGGTTACCACCCTTCCAAATCTTGAATAAGCTATACACAACTCCCTCAATACTGTCCTAACAAACGTCAACACCCCCCCCACCCAAGGGTAATCTCTCTACACTGAATTCAAGTAACAGTTTAGGTGCAGCCCTGCCACTCTGAGTATTTGTCATCGCTGGCTACTCTCATCCACAGTCAGGTAGTGATCACAATGCTGGCAGCCCCACATTTCAGATCTGCTCAGTGTCCTACTTCATGTCTTCAACTAACCTGAATATAGCTGTACCCTGCTGGAATGGCCTCTTCAGTCCCTCTCTGGCATTCATTCTTCTCACCTGCTCCCCACACCACAAACTGGTGAGTTCACTACCCTTCCGCATCATGAATGTGTTTAGTACAGTCTCCTGTGTTATATTTACATATTAATAATAAACATGATCTTCTGGTAAGTCAGGCTGATAGCAGTATGGCACAAGTGGAAAAATAGGCTTTCCTACCCCTATAAGAGCAAAGCCACATATGATTAGGCACTATTATATGACGTGCATAATGATGTGCACACCCATCATTTAATAGTGCCTAATTAAAGGTAGCCTGTATCTTTTAAGGATAGGAAAGTCCATCATTCCCCTTGTTTCCTGCTGCTATTAGCCTGACTTACTGGAAAGATATGTTTATATTTGACATGTCAAAATAAAACGGGGACTGTACTATTTGCTTTCATGACGCAGAAGGTTGATGAGCTAGTCAGTTCTCGATGTGAGGAGGAATAGTGAAGAATGAATACCGGGGGAGGGTCTGAGAAAGGCCACTTTGCAAAGGTACTGCTATATTCAGGGAAGGGGAAGACAGAAGGAGAAATATGAGCAGATTACAGTTGAGAAATAAGATGTGGGCTGGCAGCACCTGATCACTACCTGATCCCATTGTCCTGGCCAACATTCCCTTCCCATAAAACTAGCTCACTAATTGTCCAAGGCTGTGTGTGGATATTAATGTATGAAAGGGCTGCTACTACACATTCAGTCACTTCACTACCAGTCTAGTATTGCTTGTAAAGCACTTTGGGATACAATGTGATGAAAACCACTATTTAAATGCTGACTCTTACTATTATTATTACTATTTCCCATGGAAAAAGAAGACAAGCATATATATGAGTTTTGAGAAAGTATGAACTGTAACATTGGACTGCACAAGAACTTTGGTACAAAAAAGTGATGACTCTAGGTGGTGTTGAAGGGTGTGGCTGCAACCACCCCCCAACACACACATATAGTAACATACTTGCTTGCTGCTGCTGCTGCATTTTACTTTGTTGAAGAAGTCTGATTACTGATTATACAAATGTTTATATTCAAACTATGGATTACATTTGTAGGTTGTGTCAAAAAACATACTAGAAAAGAATAATAGCAGAAAATATAAAGGTTTAATAAAAATGTTAAAAAGTGCATATTAAGCATGCACACCACCCCAGCACCCCCATTGTAGCATCCTGGATCCACCATAACCACTAGACCACAAGGTTATTCAAGATTTGTACTGCTCTTTGGTTTGCCATAGAGAAAGTCGGTTGGATTAAAACACATTTTCAGCATGTTAAAGTAAACAAAATGAACAGAACCATAGCCTAACATGTGCATTATACAAAATAATGCACACAGTTTTGACCATTTGGGTGAAACAATTCTATACAAAGGGAAAAAAGAACTAGTTAGCAGTATAGAGAGCAATATATCTCTCTGACCTTGGCTCCAATGATGTCTTCACATAACACATTTGGTGGCCATTTTAGGAAGCAGGTAAGACATTTTTCTTGAGATTGGAATGCTGATTTTACAATTTTCAAATGCTCTGGAACCACATTTAGGTAAATTATGTAAATGAAGTTTTAGCATTACTGTATAAAGCAACCTTTCCTTTAGTCACCTACGGAGACAGACTTTTGAATAGTTTGTTGTCAAAATGTTGTTTAGGTATCCTTTAAATAATAAAATTGTTCTGCAGTTCATTCATTCATTCTGCAGTTCAGTGAGTCACTGAACTTGTGTATTGCTGGCCTCTGTATTATTTTGTTTCCCTGGTATCTAGTGGCAAACCCCAGCCTCTGATCACTGCCATATTTATGTTTCCCTGGTGTCTAGTGTCACCCCGACTCTCGGATATCTCACCCCACCACCTGTATTTATGTTTCCTTTGTATCTAATGGCACCCCATGCTCTGTTTGTTTGCCTCGTTGCCATATTTGTTTCCTGGTGTTAGTAGCACCCCTCACATCCTCCAATTGCTTACTGCCATTTAAATCCCACTGTAACCTATTTATGTCCCTGGCATCTAGTGGTCCCCCCCACACCACCACACAGGGTTGGGTACACCAACCTGCCACCACCCTCCTTTCCATAGTCATGGTGGTCAGGTGGGTTGGTGCTGCGGGGGGCCCATACAGCAACAGGCTCAGCCCTCCTCTCACCACCTCAGCTGGCTACCATATATAATGACAGGGAGTATGCATGTCATGTGCACCCTGTCATTATATAAGGCAGTTGGCTGAGGTGGTGAGAGGAGCACTGAGCCTGTTGCTGTATAGACTCCCCACAGCACCAACCCACCTGACCACCATGATTTATGGAAGGGAGGGTGATGGCAGGTTGTGTACCCAACCCGCTGTGCCAGGTTGGGTAGGCCACTTGACCCCAGGGATTTAAAGGGGTTGCAGCGGGACTTAAATGGCGTGAGTGACTGAGGGGGGTGCCACTAGACTCCAGGGAAACATAATACAGGAAATGGTGGCTAGCAATCCAAGAGTGGATGGTGCACTAGACACCAGGGAAACAAAATACAGGAAATGGCGCAGAGCAATCCAAGGGTGGAGGGTGCACTAGACACCAGGGAAACAAAAATCAGTCAGATTGAGCAATTCAGAGGGTGGAAAGATGCCACTAGACACCAGAGAAACATAAATACTGGCAGAAAAGTGATCCGAGGGTGGGGTGCCACTAGATACCAGGGAAACATAAATGGGGTGAGCGACTGGACACCTGATATTTTTTTTTTCCTATGGTGATGGCACAGAACTTATCACTGAACTGATTAATAATCACATGAATTGTGGAATAATATATCAGTTCTGCAGTTCATGTGTTTATTCCACAGTTCAGCAAGAAAATTCTATGGAACAGGTGGAAATTTGGCAACTACTTCAGGAAGATTTCCAATTTCACCAAAGGTGGAGATTCAGTGAAAATTACATGAAAGTTGTGAAGGTTCACAAAAGTTCCACTAAAGTGGAATTCTCTAAAACCTCACTGGTATCCTGTGATGTGGGCAACTGAATGTCAGCGACTGGTCATAAGGGCAGCTGCACACGACGTCACAATGTGGGTGAACTTAGATTTCACCTCTTTCCCTAGTTGCACCCCATGGAGTAGGAATCCTAATTAGGGTGGGGAATGCTTCCATGAGTGGGGTGTGGGGCAAAGCCTCCACATTAAATAACATACTGTTTTTCAGTCGCCCTGTGGTTGTGTGCCCTTATGACCAGTCGTTGACATTCAGTCACCCTTGTCACATAGAACCATTGTCATTCAGCCCCATTTATAAGTGTGCACACCCATTTTGAGTATTGCACTTGCCTTTCAGGCAATACCCTGGGGAAGAAAGAAAGCAGGGAAAATGACTGGTTTCTGCAGGGTGAAAATAAGCTCATGCATGCCCACACCACTGACTGAGGCTGCTAACTTCTGTGATGGATTTGGCTATGCTAAGGGTCTTGGGCAACCCTGAGGGCCCTGCCATGGAGGAAAACCATAGGGTCTTGGAGGACACTGAGCAGTCAAAGAGAAGGCAAGTGATGAGGCTGGATGGGGGCACAAAGGAGGATAAAAAATACCATGACATGTCACCACTATTCATCAGTCAAATGTGTAGGCACAAGCACTAAGGCACAATTAAAAAAAAAAATCTGTCCAAGATATGTTTGACACTACTTTCAAAACAGAAATCCATCTAAACCATTAGACTATCTGTTAGATCATCTAACTGTGTGACTTGTGCATAAGAAAAAAATGCAGTTGTGGAAATAAAATTATGCAAATCACATTTGTTTAAAGTATTTTACTGAAATCATGACTTTTTCACAAATGGCACATCTTTTGAAAATTGCAGCAAGGCTTCTCGGGTGCAATCAATCAATCACTTTATTTAACCAGGCGTAAACACCGTTGAGCAAGCTCATTTTCAAGGTGGTCCTGGACAGAAAACATTACAATATAGTACATACAATACAATAAGTAACTGGTCACAGATATGTATACAAAAAAAATGCACAATATACAGGCCAGAGAAGGATGTTGCAGGCCAGCATTTACTGAATCAGGCTGTTGCAGATGCTGGTGCAGCATGCATTTGTGTCCAGATATGGCCCTTTTGAAAATCCAATCCACATTATACTGGTACTCCTAAATTCAACTTGAACATTACTGAAACACCAATGTAGTTAAAAGTTGGAAAGCTGTACAAATGAATTAACAGCCTTTTTCACATTACATAAGTGAAGGAATTGTTTAAATCTAAAATATAATGCAAAGTACAGAAATTGCGTTTTTAAGGGGCTAGAGTGCAGTGCAGTTTATACATTGCCACTTAATGAGTACAAAAGTGTTTTATTCAAATAATTATTGATTGGGTAATAGGATCCTGCATTTTTCAAATCTGTACCTGATTTCTTTAAGCTGTTTCACAATCAGAGCCAAAGATTAGATACAGTAGTTCCTCACTGAGATGCCAGATGCTGCAATGTCAATGACACATAATTTGGTTTTAAAATAAATACTTAGAATCCACTCTTTTCTACTGTGTAATATTTTGCTAAAAAGGGATTATAAACAGTACTCAAACATCTGATAGAATGGAACTGTTCCCTTACTCTAGGCTACACAATCTGTTCTCGGCCAGTTAGCTAATAGAGTTCATTAGGCTCTCTATGAGGTATAAAGAGGGAAAGGAAGCCTTGTGAAGTTATTCATTGTCTAACAACTCAATTCTAATTACCTCAGTCAGCATGACTGACAGGGGAGCGCTGTCCACTGTGATTGAGAGTATTGATTTCTTAGCCCCTTTTGGGGAATGCTGGAGATACACAATCAGAGCCTTCACTTTCAAAAAACCTCTTCATCTGCCTTAATCATCTGATCAATAATTAGCATCAGAACTGTGGATCTTTGACAAAGATATCTCTGGCGCCTTTTTTGTCTCTCCTTGATTGGGCTGCAAATCTGCTGAGTCAAGGTGATCTATTAAGCCAGAAAACTGAGCAGCAAGCAAAGGAAGGCTCAGTTACTATGTAAGGCTGTCTGTTTTAATGTCCTCCTCTTATTTCATTAATGTGCAGCTCTTTTTTACTACCCCCATCTTTCATGGACCATTGGCCAGCAAGTCATTACCTGCATAAACAGCTGGAAGCTAAAAGTACCAGCAAGTGAAATCATTTCTGTCAGCTATCCATCTGGAACCTGTGAAAACCAATATAATACAATGGTATATCAGTAATCTCTTACACAATAATGGATGGCATTTAAATGTAGTTGCTGCTAAGTTATATGTTGGGGCAACAACCACAAAATCATAAATGTACAAACAGTATCTTACCATCAATCAAGCTGTATCATTTATAGCTTTACATACACTGCATAGGTGACAATTTAAAGGTAAATAAAATGTGTGTTTTACATTTTGTTTGTTGTAAATAATTGTATATTTGGACTAGTGTGAAGTCTGTTTAATCTCACCAATATACTGTTTTATCTGTTTATTTTGAAATAGTCCTATTTTGCCTCATTTAAAATTCTCTATTAATGCTGCTGCTGTTCTGCTTGATATTTGTTTTACAATTACTTATCAAATCCAGAACTTGGTTACATCAACTGAGTTGAAGCCTGAAGGGGAAGCTTCATTATCTTCAGCTTGGCTGATGTCACTGGGTTCCAGAACTCATGCATTATTTAAAAAATGAATATTGGGTGGAAGTAGGAACAAAAGACTAGTTGCAGGCAGTCTTTAAACTTTGCTACACATAGTGTCATGCAATGTGCCACCACTTCATGTGGTTTGTTCAATAGTGCTACATGTGGCAAATTGCCAACTTTACCAGGTGAAGACTATACAAACTTCACCCATGAAGTGCCACTTTGCAAAAGTCTTGCAGAGGGTTGGCTGCCCTTACAAACAATTCAACCCCCACCCACCCACTGTTGCCGCTAAAACCACACCATTCTTCACCTCCAAGACCCGACCATCATGAATCAGTTTAGTACCCCATCCCCTATCAACTCAGCACCTACTTCACTACAAATAGGCAAAGTTAGAGAATTTTGGTTAGTGTAGAACTTTACAAATTTCTCCAAACTTGCTTTACTGGCAGCTGTAGTTTTTGCCCAGCAAAGTGCTTAACTTTGAGTGGTGAAACTATACAAAGTATGCACTTTATGTCTTTTTCACCAGAAGAAGTAGGCACTAAGAAAATGAAAACTCTGAGAACTGAATTTTTTTAACAAAAGTCCAAATGGTTTAAATATTCACCCCCCAGCATATTATGTCTGCCTCCTACCTCTGAGATAACTTTAAACTGTAGTCACCCCTCCATTCCTCCCACTAACACTCACCTTCCTCACACCACCTGCAATAGCGAAGTTTTGGTTATTAAAGATAGTGATATTAATACACAAGAATAAACACATCCTTTATTATAATTAAACTCCCTCCTTCCACCCATGCTCTATTCAACCACCACCACTTCAACCCATTCAGTGTTTCACCATGAGCATCAGTTTAGTTATATGCATGACCCCCTCCTGTAGTATTCACTCTCTACCACCCACCACCCATCTCCTACTCATGGTGCCATAATATATGTTCTTGAAAAAAAATTAGAAAAAAGTATAGTCACTCACTGGAGCGAGACTCACACATTCTTTGTCCAGCTACAGTCACTGTTAAAATGAATGAATGAATGAATGAATGATGATGTTTATTCTGTTGTAACACCTCATTGGCCATTGTGTCATCCAAACAGGTGCTACTATAAGATAACATCTTCATCTGTTCATTCTTACAATGGCTGCAGATGAAGAAAGATTAATCTAATCTCACTCTGATGAGGGATCATGGTTTTTTTTTTTTTACAATGACAACATTTATTCAGTGGGAATGGGGAGGAGGGTGGTGGCTGCTAGAGGGTAGGTACTATGGTGGGGGTTTAGCACATATAGTTAAACTGATGCTCATGGTAGGTTCACCAGCAATGGGGTGGGAGAGGTGATGGTGGTATTACTGAATGATGTGTGTGTGTGGTGTGTGTGTGTGTGTGTGTGTGTGTGTGTGTGTGTGTGTGTGTGTGATGAGGTCATTATCAGGAAGGACATCTTGACTTTTGTTCATTAATATCACTATCTATAATAACCAAAACTTTGCCAGGCAGAGAAGAGGGGGGCAGAGGGTGCTGTGGAGGGGGGGTGTTACAGTTTTAAAGTGTGAAGGTGGTGGCAAGGGAACATAATGCACAGTGAATGGGGGTGGGTATTTAAGTCATATGGGGATTTTATGAACAAAGAAAAACAATGGCCTAGAAAGTTGGTACAGCCATTGGGAACTTCACAAAGTTTCATGGAGTGCAAAGTTCCCAATGTCATGCCGGTTTCATTTGTATAGTAAAACATTGTTGCATCCTTACACATTACCTTCCATCCTCCCCACCTATCAAAAAAATTAATACATTGAATAAGCATATTAATCCCCTTCCTAGCCACCCACTCAGAAACTGTCACGCACCATTACCCAGCACTGCAAGAAAGATGAATCTATCCTCACTCAGCAGCATCACCCTCCATGCCAATCTGGCATGGCACTAACCCAAAGGATACAAGAAATAGTATCCAAGTCAACTTGGCGGAGTCAGGATGGTGACCAGCACAGCCCCCTTTACCCACCTCACCAGGCCTCCTTCTGAATGAGTTGGAGCATACACTTACTATAAGTATGTGCTCCCATTCAGTCAAACAGTGGCTAGCTGAGGTGGTGAAGGAGAGTTTGTGTTGGTCATTGTCCATGCTCCACCAGCTTGAATTGCATGGGTCTTCTTTTTTGTGTTCTTTTGGTTGGGTGCCATAGCAGATAGGGCTTTGAGGGTAGTAGGTTATTTTGTGGGGCTAAAGGGCAGGAGGGTGTGTCCAGTAGTTGAGTGGGTGGACTATAGAGGGGTTTAATATATCTATTCATCATGTAAATCTTTTTTGTTGGTCAGGGGGAGGAAGGTGGGTGATATGGGTGCTGTGCAGGTGGGGTGAAGAGGTTCCTACTTATTCATTACAGTTAAGTCTGGATGGGGCTGAGGGAGGGTGGATTTGGGGTTTCAAATAGGGTGGTGTGGAGAGAAAATTAGTTATTATTAATATTAAATTATTTAAAATTGTTGATATTTTGCCCAGAAAATTATGAAGAAGTGCTATCTTTGCATTGTTTATGAGCAACATGAAGTATTGCACTTCACCAAAATTTACCGCATAGTCAAACTTTACAACACTTCTATCGACATCCGTAGTCATTTCTGCAGTAAATAGATGCCACCCTGAAAAACATTTATTGTGAAATATGCAAATCTTTTCATTGGTGCCAGATGATCCATACTCCTGACATATTTCAGATCCTCAATCCTGATCCTTTCACAAAGGATCAGAACTAAATATCCAAAAGGCATCAGGAGTGTGGGTCATCTGGCACCAATAAAGCTTTTGAATATTTCACTGAACATTTTCAAGCAGCAGTGTCTATTTACTGCAAGGGGGTTGAGTGCCCGATTCTGTTGTTTTTCCATTACAGTGGTTGTAGCAAGAGCACCATGTGTCCAGTGCAATTTTTTTGTGTTGCATCAAGAATAGAACTACTTCAAAACAAACACATGGAACAATACACTGGAAATATTAAACAGACTACACACATATGCAAATTTCCAATTATCAGGGATGTTGCAAAGTTTTTATTTCCTGGTGCAGATGTGGCAAAGTCATGAACTTTGCCTTTTGCAAAGAGACCCCAATTCACCAAATTTAGGGCATAACAGACTTTGTGAAACTACACAAGGTGCTTCACCAGCGAAGTCAGCTGTACTTCATGAAGGGTGAATAGCGAGGGAGATTACATGATGTGCAAAAGATTGATCATGTGATCAATTTACTGCCGGTATTACAGGGATGTAATCATGTGACAGTGTGCAGATCTGGCTTGTAATGGGAAGGAGTTGGATGTGTCTCCTTTGTGCTGTGAAGATACTGTACATAGATATATAGATGGCACAACACAGAAAAAGACTAAGGGTAGGATTTACAAAAGAGGCCATCTGAGATCCACCTGCTGAGATTTTTAAATGTAAAATCCATTCAAACTGCTAGACAATCCATAAGATAGGGTAACAATGTCAAAATATTTGAAAACAAAAATAAGTAATTACAGAAAGAAATTATGCCAGCCACATTTGCATCATAATTTACTGTAAATGTTAAATGTTTATTTAATTTTATTTTACAATGTTTGGCTGAGAAAGCCATACTGGGCTGAATCTCATTTCTAGGGGCATCACAGGAGTACAATCAAAGTGAATTGCTCACCATAGAAACATGGACAATGAAGGCAGAAAAAGACCAAAGGTCCATGCAGTCTGCCCAAGTTCCCTAAATTAGCAATGGGCGAACCGGCTCTGCCACGCTTCTGAGCCCCCGACGAGGCTGACTCAACTCTCCCCAGGAAAACTGAGCCTTTTGTGGCTTGACTTGAATCATCGAGTTGGCCCAGTTTGGAAGTATGGTCCTGTCCAGGAATAACGCTGTCACCACCAGTACTGCATGGAAAAGGCAGGGCAGGAAGCAAAAATAAATAAAAAAAACATTTTTTCCACCAGTCTCTGATTAATACTCTCGAGTCCTTGGACTGTCACCTGACCAGCAAAGGCAACCACTCATGATCCTGGGGCACTGAAGGAAGCCAACCAATGAGGGTCTCTGTTTTGTGATTGATATGTTCTAGCCAACCCTGTGTGTCAGCCACCATAGGACATCCCTAGGAAACAGTATATCGAGCACATCTGGAGCTTTGTGTTCAAAGGAGACAGTCATATGTGTGTGTGTGTGTGCAGAGAAATTAAAAAAAGGCAAAAACAAAACAAAATGTTTTTCATTTTGTTAGAGATGGAGAAGGAGAGAGGAACAGAAGAGAGACCATCAAATTCAACAGCAGACAACAGCAGAGTGCAGACATTGCAACAGAATGTTCTGAAAAAAAAAAACTTTTTCTTTTTCATTAGAAAGAGATCAGGAGAGAACAGTGAGTGCATAGTAGACAACAGCAGAGAGCAGACATTGCAAACTCCACAGTAAAAATGAAAACACCCATTAGTCAGAAAAAAGTGAGAGAGAGAGAGAGACCAACAAATGCAACAGCAGACATCAGCAGAGTGCAGAAAAAAATAAAAAAATATTAAGGGGAGCAGTAGAGTCAGACAGGACAGGAGGACTCTGTCTGAAGGTCATAGTGCCTCAGTAAATTTGATGGGGGCTTAGTGCCATACAGATTTTGAAGGGTGGTGTCATCCATGTATCAGACTCTGTGTTGCTCATCTCTGTACTGCCCTGAAAAGTGATACAGTGCTGCCATAGACTCTGTGTTGCCCATCTCTGTGCCTAAACTACTACTAAGTCATAGTGCTGCCATTATCAGTTGTGAAGGGGGTCATGTCTCAGTCTCTGTGTTTCCTATCTCTGTGCCTGAACTACTACTAGGTCATAGTGCCATACAGACTGTGAAGGGGGGGGCAAGTCTCAGACTCTGTGTTGCCTCTCTCTGTGCTGTAGCATAAAGTCTGTGTTGGCAATCTCTTTGCCTGAACTGCTACTAGAACATAGTGCCATACAGATTGTGAAGGGGGAGGTTATGTCTCAAAGGCTCTGTTGCCCACCTCTGAGTCTGAACTACTACTAGGTCATAGTGTCATACAGACTGTGAAGGGGGGCAAGTCTCAGACTCTGTGTTGTCTCTCTCTGTGCATGAACTACTATTACGTCATACTGCCATTGCGTAGACTCTGTGTTACCCATCTCAGTGCCTGAACTACAACTTAGTTATAGTGCCATACAGATTGTGGAGGGGGTGATCACATTTCAGACTCTGTGTTGCCCATCTCTGTGCCTGAACTATTACAAGGTCATAGTGCCACAAGATTGTGAAGGGGATCATGTCTCAGACTCCGTGTTGCCCATCTCTGTGTCTGAACTAGTACTGCTAAGTAAGCAAAGTTGTTCCTCAAAACTGGATTCAGAATCAGAGTTTGACACACTACCTACTTTCACTGCAAATCCCCAAATGACCTGCATACACTGGGACGGATTCACAAAAATTTTTGAGACAAAGTCCCACACTGCAACGCCAGATGCAGATTGAAACTCCACAGCTGCTGAGATTGCTATTCACATCCACAGCAGCTGTGGAAGATGTTACGGCTGGTCCCACCAGCTGTAAAACTTTTCAGCAGCTGCAGGTAATGGGGATTTCCATGGCAACACCACCTGCAAGCTGCAATAACTCATAAAGCCAGTTGTAAACTGACTCCACTTTTGAGAGTATGGTACCATAGCTGTGGGAAAAATCGTGGTTCCACAAATGGCAACCCACTTGTACCAAGTTTTTCTCATAGCTGCAGGATTTTCAGGAGTTTTGTGAATCCAGCCCACTGTTTCCAACAAATGTCATGTTGTGGCTGAGACACAGGATTGGCAAGAACAATTGTCATTTTATTGTATTACTGTTGGCTACTTGCTGACCTTGAAAAAGAACACGACAATACAGACATGCATTTTTTTTAAAAAAAAGGTAATTTTTTTTTTTTACAGAGGGACCTAAAGAATGATACTAATGCATTTCTTATACTGAAATAGCCTAAAACAGGTCTACAATTCATCAGACCAAATCAGAATAAGTCTGAATGTTTTGGAAAGTCGGAATCAGAACAGTGTCACAGCTGACCCACCATCCCTACCCTAAATCCCTGGAAGGTCACACAGTATGCAACTGGAGATTGTGGGAAGCTATACTGCCATGAAACTATGACTTTTTGTTACAAATGGGTGCATCTTTTGAAAATAGCAGAAGATCTGCTTAGATGCATTTTTGAGGACATGTGCTGTAGATGCAGGTGTTACAGTATATGCATTTGCATCCAAATCTGACCCTTTTCGAAATCCTTGCTTAGAAGTCTAGCAAGTCAGCCCTGTTGTTCCTATCTAGAATGAGGAACAATACATTCAAGTTCCTAGGGTTTCTCACCCTCTTCTTCCTTCTAATTACCCTTTGTACATATCAATTGGGTTGTAAACCTTGAGATAGTTTTAGCATTAATCACATTACTGGGCATATTGTTCCATCTGTCTACCACCCTCCAGAAATATTTCCTTAAGTCCTCTCAAAGGTTTCTCCACTTGTTTGAGTTTCAGGCCCATGGTGGTTGTACTGC
This sequence comes from Neoceratodus forsteri, assembly GCA_016271365.2. NCBI lineage: Eukaryota > Metazoa > Chordata > Ceratodontiformes > Ceratodontidae > Neoceratodus > Neoceratodus forsteri. The sequence continues at coordinate 824,813,371 of CM028132.1, read as the reverse complement.
TCCTTAATTTAAGTAAATCTGAGGCATGCACCATGTTGTGTCCCTGGGTGTACAGTACAAGGCACATTGAACTGTTCTTCCAACTCACTGCTCTTTAATTTTTATTGTATGCTGACAATGCAGTGGCAATTAGAGGTATGTGAAATTCAACAAATTTTGCTCCACATAATATTTTACAGAGTTTCTACTTTCTATGAAATTTTATACCTGGTGAAATCCCAGTTTCACCTTTTGCACTGATTTTGCAAAAAATGCAAAATTGCTGAATTTGCTTCTATTAAGCCACTATCTGAGTTCTTACTGTTATGCAAAATGAGAATTTTGCTAGTGCAATTTACTCTTGATGCAAAATTTGCATTACAGTACGGGTGAGGATGTCATATGATAGTCTAAAGGCTCACATGTTGCTGACTAGCCTATAGGAAGATGCGTAGGTCATGTCTGAGTGCAGTGTAGTTGAGAGTCTCTCAGAGAGCACATTGTGTTACTCTGACTGATCATGGAAATCAGTTAAAACATTAACAAAGCATTCAATTTGAATCACATTTTGATCAACATTTGTTTGTGAATGGCTTGTGCATACACAGTATTTTTTTTATTCACTCATCAATTACATAGCGTTAAGTACATGTTTCAGTTTTTGCATTTAGGTGGAGGTTTCTGTGGATTGCATGGTGGAGGGGGCAGCAGCATTGTAGGAGGCTAGGTTCAAAATCTATAGTTTTGTCCTTGTTTCTTAGTTAAGCAGTGGTTTTTCTGTTATATGTTGTTTCTGTTTCTTTTCTTGCCATATCTCCCACTGCTAAAGTAAATACCTATAGAAACATAGAAACATAGACTTTGACGGCAGATAGACCGCTTAGGCCCATCTAGTCTGCCCATTTCCTACCTACAGGATAGGCTTAGATCCTATTTAACCAATAGCCTATATCTTCCTGCCCCCACAAGAATTGTCTTATGTCTGTCCCATGCATTCTTGAATTCTCCCACAGTTTTAGACTCCACAACTTCCTCAGGAAGGCTGTTCCATGCATCCACTACCCTCTCTGTGAAATAATACTTCCTCACATTGCCCCTGAACCGCCTCCTTCTATCTTTAAATTGTGTCCTCTTGTTCTTGCAAGTCTCTTTTCTGAAAGATGCTACCCTCTTGGACTTTGTTGATTCCTTGAGGTACTTGAAGTTTCTATCATGTCCCCTCTCCCTTCTTTCCTCAAGGGTATACATATTAAGCTCCTTTAGTCTCTCCTCATACGGCTTCTCTTGCAGACCCTGCACCATTTTAGTTGCCCTCCTCTGGACTGCCTCTATCCTGTCTATGTCCTTGCAAAGATGGGGTCTCCAGAACTGGACACAGTATTCCAGATGGGCTCTCACCAACTGTCTGTACAGAGGGATAACAACTTCCTGTTTTCTGCTGCTGATGCCTCTCCCTATACATCCCAGTATACCCCGTCCTCCCTACTGCCTTCTCACATTGCTTGCTAACCTTAAGGTCATCTGATATGATTACCCCCAGGTCCCTTTCCTGTTTTGTTGTTGTTACTACCTCCCCACCCATTGTGTATTCTTCCCCTGGGTTCTTGTTTCCCAGGTGCATTATTTTGCACTTTTTTGCATTGAATCCTAGCTGCCATATGTCTGACCATTCCTCCAACCTTGCCAAGTCCCTTTTCATCCTTTCCACGCCTCCTTGTGTATCAACCCTGTTGCAGATCTTTGTGTCATCTGCAAAAAGGCATACTTTTCCTTCCAGTCCCTCTGCAATGCCACTGATGAAGACATTAAAAAGGACTGGACCCAATACTGAACCCTGCGGTACCCCACTAGTAACCGCCCTTTCTTCAGAGTGGACTCCATTTACAATTACCTTCTGTGTCCTGTTGTCCAGCCAATGTTTTACCCAGGCTACCACCCTGGGACCCACTCCCAGGCTGGTTAATTTGACTAATAATCTTTTGTGTGGGACTGTGTCAAATGCCTTGCTAAAGTCTAGGTAGGCCATGTCCACAGCCCCTCCCTGGTCTACTACTTTGGTCACCCAGTCAAAGAAATCTATTAGATTCATCTGACATGGCCTTCCCGCTGTGAACCCATGCTGCCTTGGGTCCTGTGCTCCACTGGCCTCTAGGTACTCAACTATTCTTTCCTTCAGAAGTGACTCCATCACTTTCCCTACCACAGAGGCAGACTGACAGGTCTGTAGTTTCCTGCCTCTGTCTTGGTCCCACTTTGTGAAGGGAATCACATCTGCCTTCCTCCAGTCCGCAGGTACCACACCATCCTCCCATGATTTATTAAAGAGTAGCCAGTGGTTTCACTAGTTCCTTCCTTAATTATTTTAGAATTCTGGGGTGAATTCCATCAGGACCCATTGCTTTGTCCACCTTCAGTTTTAGGAGTTCTTGCAGACCCTTTCTTCTGTGAAAGGACTGGGATCGACCCCTATCAAGAGTGCTTCTGTTAATTGGATTAGGCACTTCCCTCCTCTTTTGTGAATACTGAGCAGAAATATTCGTTCAGTATTCTGCTTTTACATTCTATTCAGCCTCTATTCCCTCCTTTGTCTTTCTCGCTCGCTGATGTACCTATAAAGGTTTTATCCCCTTCTTAACTGAGTTGGCCATCTTTTCCTCAGTTTGGGCCTTTGCTATTCTGACTTTCCTCCCTGCTTCTTTCTGCCTTAACTGGTACAGCTCTCTGTCCTGCTCCTTCTGTGTTTCCTTATACTTCTGGAATGCTATCTTTTTCTTCTTTGACTTTCACAGCCACCTCTCTTGAGAATCATAGTGGCTTTTTCTTTCATTTTGATTTGTTTATTTGCTTCACACAAAGGCTTGTTGCCTCTGTGATGGCAGTTTTGATAATTTCCATTGTTGCTCCACACCTCCTTCTAGCCTGTTTGCTAGTGCTTTTCTGAGGCACTCTCCCATCTTGCCAAAGTCAGCCCTCCTAAAGTCCAGTACCCTCACTTTTGTATGGCTTGACTCTGTAGCTGAGTTTAACGTGAACCACACTGTTTGATGGTCACTTGTTCCCAGATGGCAACCCACTTCTAGATCTGAGATCCTCTCACTGCCCCCATTTGAGAGTACGAGGTCTAAGATTGCTCCCTCACGAGTGGGTTCCAAAACTAGCTGTCTAATGCCTGCCACCTGTAGGGCATCAAGAATGGCCCTGCTCTTGGATGTCGCTGCATCAAATGTGCTCCAGTTAACATCTGGCATATTTAGGTCTCCCATCAACAGTATCTCCCCTTTCTCTGCCATTCTAAGAATGCCTTCCATCATATCCTTGTCCATTCCTTCCCCCTGACATGGGGGTCTGTACACAACCCCTGTGCAGATTGTGGTGCCCTTTTCAGTCTCCAAGGTGACCCACAGTGCCTCCTCCTCCCTGTTTACTCTTTTGTTCAGTTGCTTTTATCCTTCCTTTACATAGAGAGCTACTCCTCCCTCTTCTCCCTGCTCTCTCCTGTAGGTTATGTACCCTGGTATGTTAACATCCCAGTCATGGTTCTCTGTGTACCATGTTTCTGTGACTGCTATGATATCCAGGCATCCCTCTTCCATTAAGACCACCAGCTCAGGGAGCTTGTTGCCCAGACTACGGGCATTGCTACTCATTACCCTCCATTTCCTGATGGCCTTACCCCCTTTTGCCCCATCTCTGTCCTTCTTGCCTTTGTCACTTTCTCCATTTACCCCTGTCCTTCTCCCTATCGACACCTTCATGTTGGTGTTTGCCACACTTACTACCGTGATTGTTTGGGGGCTAGGATTTTCCTGCTCCTTTCAGTGCCTCCCCTTGGGTAGTTTAAAAGCTTGCCAATGAAGCATTTAAACCTATCACCTAGGATCCTGGTTCCCCTCCCGGACAGAATGCAGCCCATCATGCCAGTATACACATCACTCCAGGTGGACCCCAGTCCCAATGAAGCCAAATCCCTGAGCTCCACACAGTTTTCAACCACTGATTGAATCCATGTACGGAACACCCTAGCCTCTCCTATGCCATAGATGGGTAGCACCTCCGAGAAGGTTACCGTGCGTGCTACTTGACTAAGGCCCCTCCCAATTCCACAAACTCTTCCTGCACTTCTCTAATCCTTTCTTAGCCAGGTCATTTGTCCCTAAGTGGACAATGACATCCAGCTCCTCCCCTTGCAGCTGCTCCAGCAATCCTGAGGATTCGCCTCCCTGTCCCTCAAGCCATGGCGCCAGGAAAATCTTACCTCCTCTCCCTTCCTTGCCCAGTTCTACCTTCCTAACAATGGAGTCCCCCACCAGGAGTTGTTTCCTTCCTCTGCAGGGTCCCCTGCCACCCTCCTGTGGGTCTTCTTTGTGGAGGTTCCCAGCATCCTCCTTGGTCTCCACTGTAGGTGCCTCCATAGAGGAACCACACTTGGCCAGAATGGCATAGGAATTGTGGAGAGGTACAGCTGGAGGGATGTGCCTCTGTTCCACCACCCTCACCCTCCCTGAGCCCACTGTGGTCCAACCACTCCTCTTTCTTGGCAACCTCTGAGGCAACGGCAGTGGCACTGGTGGTCCCTGGATGGAAGAGGAGGTCCCACAAATCCTGGCCAACTCAGCCTGGAGATGAGCAACCTCCTCCCTCAGCCCAGAGAGGTGCCTGCAGATGGGACAACACCGCATCCTCCAGAACATCTCCCGAAGACTGCTGCTCCACAGCCACTGCACTGCACCACTCCAATCATGTCTTATTTCTGACCCCTTAACTGTTTGCAATCCTTACTATGCATCATGTGTGTAAAATACTGATCCAGTGTCCAGTTTCACTTGCCAGATGTCCCTGTGCTAGAAAACAAGATCTGTGCTATGGGCATATAAAATGCTGATTCAGTGTTCAGTTTCACTTGCCAGATTTCCCGGTGCAAGAAAACAAGTCCTGTGCTTTGGGCATATAAAATACTGATTCAGTGTTCAGTTTCACGTTCCAGAATTCCCTGTGCTAGAAAACAAGACCTGTGTTTTGGGCATATAAAATATTGTTATCCATGTTGTGTCCTATAAAAAAAACCTTACTGTAAAAACACAAGCAGGAATCACGACTGGTAAAATAAGGGCAGGAAACGGGATGGGATCCTGTGCATTAGGGAAGAAGGTTGGTAAATCAAAGGTGCCAGTTAATACTCCACTACAAAAATCAATGTCTGCGCACATGTCATCAACAATTCCTGTGGGCTCAGGGGCAAATAGCAATTAGAGTACTGGAATTGTCAGCAGTGGTGGCATATCTGTAACAAAATTTTTCAATGCTAAGCCGGTGGCAGAAATGATGGTGGATGAGGTGACACCTGATGAGAAAGGTAGCAGCATCACTAGTATAGGAAACAGTGGAAGAGGAGAGGGTACTCTGGGTTCCTGTGGGTGTTGTTGATGGTCATGCTTCCGAGGCAGAGTGTGTTAAGGCAGTGGTAAATACTAGAGATGCAGAGAATATGTTTGAAACTGCACACATAGAGGTTGAGGAGTACATACATGTTGAAGAGAAGGAGAGCATTGTTGATGATTATGATGATAATGTGAAAGATCCACTATGGGTGCCTGACTGTAAGAAACATAAGTCATATGATGCAGATGTTGTTGAGGAGTATGCTACATTCAGTAGCATCACAGCTAGTAAAGAAAGCACCCATATTATTTTTGATGTGCTGAAATCAGCTCAAAAAACCAATATCTCCACACCTTCCCCTTAGCTGTCACTGTCCTCCAGGCACTATTGAAAAAGAAGGGTAATTAAATTCCCTTTCTGGGATTTCTATCTTCTTGACCCTGCAGATGACTCAGTTGCAGTCTGTAAGCTGTGTCAAGCATGGGTAATCAGGGGTAAAAAGGGAAGCCATCTAGGCACTGGTGGGCAACTCATCCACCTCAAGAACAGACAACCTGCATGCTGGCATCAGCATGAAAAGAAAGCTAGTGGTAGAGTTCCCAGTGTCAGTCCAGTTGAGAAAGTGGTTGGAGAGTGTCAAATGCTGTGGACTACATAGCAGAGGAGCATGATTCCATTCTGTCTAGTAGTATGGGGCATAGCAGTAGTGCTGCTAGTACAATCTCTTTGAGTCATAGAAGCATAGTCACTGTATTGCAGAACACAGCCAAAGCTTGTGTTGAAGCACCCGCCCATAGCACCCCAGCAATGCCACTGCAATGATTAAAGTTGTTTACTCCAACTGCCCAAAGAATGGTCCAGCCCACACTCCGTGCCACATGCTTGATCATAATTTAAAATTCCCACTGAATCATGTGACTGCAAGGGAGCTCAATGCAGCAGCTGCTGAAATATTGGCAGTTGATCTCTTGCCATACTCCTTTGTTGAGAATACAGGTTTCTGGTGGTTCATGGCACATGCATATCCCAAATGGCAAGTACCATACTGAACGTACTTTGTAAAGTGTGCTGTTCCGGAAGTGTATCATAGAGTATCAGATATGTTAAATCATGCCATTATTCATTCAGCAATGCCTTATATACATCTGAGTATGGATATGTGGACCAGTGGCAACACAGCTGGCAGTTCATATTTGTGTATTCAGCTCACTGGGTGCAGATACCTGCGGTACTGTTCGACTTGGGCATTGGAAAAAGTTGCAGTAAGTGAAATTGTGGTAGTAGCAACATTCCAGGTGTGGTGGAGTTAGGCTACACCCTCAGCTGTGACTGATGGACCACTTTTCCATCTCATTTCCTAGCAAAAGTTAATGCTTTTCTCTTTGCTTTTCTCCCCCCCCACCCTAGGTTGGCCACCTAGTGCAGCTCTTTACTGTCCCTACTAAACTGCCTACTAGTTCTCTCGTTTCATTCTTTTTCTATTTCCATCCATCCAGTCCCTGGAATGATGCCGAACACCCAGAGAGGTGTTGTGTAAAGTGCATAAGTGCATTTTGTGTACAAAAAGCATGAAGGCTATTTTTAATAGGAATGAATACAGTTAGTAAAGCCTTTCTAAAGAAAAAGGATTCAGAAGTCATATAAAACAATAATAATTTCATGATTAGTACAGTTATAAGAAATCCTTAAGGTATTTTCATAAATTCACATTATAAATCTTTTACTGTATAAGGCTATAAAAGTGCTTAGTCATTGTGGATCAGATATATAGAGAGTCAGTATCTGTGGAGATACGCACTGTGGCCCAGATATTCAAACTGCGCCAGGCTGTGGCGCAAGCTTGTGTGCAGCTCAACTTGGCTGCACAGGGGAGTGAACTAGGCAATATTCAACAGAGCTGTGCCATGGCTCAGCAGCTTTGAATATCGCACCCTAGCCACCCCCAGTGTGCATGGCACAGTGGCACTGCACCAGCGCAAGTGGCCAGAGTGGGGCATGGAGATGCACTAGCGCAGGTTCCATTGTGTCATGCACAGCACCAGTGATATTCAAAAGTTGACATGCAAATGGGGCCATAATGTATGCAAGGCACACATGGGGCCATTTGCATGTCATTATGGCCCCATTTGCATGCAGGTGTGCCAATCCCCGACGACTTGCACCTGGCGCCCTGCCAGACAGCAGCCATCGGGGACCAATGCCCCCTACAGCCCGATCATGGGCATTTGTACAAAAAGAAAACTTGTCCTATATCCCTGGTGGTCCAGTGGACCACTTTCTGCCCGATTGTGGGCATCTGTAAAAAGAACACCCCATCCTATATCCCTGGTGGTCCAGTGGACCGCTATCTGCCAAATCGTGGGCATCTGTAAAAAGAACACCCTGTCCTATATCCCTAGTGGTCCAGTGGACTGCTATCTGCCTGATCATGGGCATCTGTAAAAAGAACACCCCGTCCTATATCCCTGGTGATCCAGTGGACCTCTATCTGCCCTATCACGGGCATCTTTAAAAAAAATAACTAATTCCAATATCCCTTGTGGTCTAGTGGTACCCCCCACCCACCCACTGAGCCCCACTGCCCCACTCCCCGGTCAGCCAGCAGCGGCAGCACCCACCGTCTGCTGCCGCTGCCCATCAACTGACACCTTGGTAGGGCTGCATGCCAATTGGTTCTGGCGTGAGCCAATGGGCATCAGCCTACTACACATTCCAGATATGTGAATGATTCATTCACATATCTGGAATATAATATGATAGGCTGCACACCCATTGGCTCACTGTGAACCAATGGGCATGCAGCCTACTGAGGTGTCGTCGGTGGGCTGTGGGGTGGCAGGCAGGTGGGGTGCTGCTGCCCGCTGGCTGACTGGGGAGAGGGGGTGGGGCCTATGGGTGGTGGGGTACCACTAGACCACCATGGATATTGGAATTAGCTTTTTTTTACAGATGCCCACAATCGAGCAGATAGCAGTCTACTGGACCACCAGGGATATAGATGGGTGTTCATTTTACAGATGCCTGTGATTGGGCAGATAGCAGACCACTGGACCACCAGGGATATAGGATGGGGTGTTCATTTTACAGATGCCCAAGATCAGGCAGATAGCAGTCCACTGGACCACCAGGGATATAGGACGGGGTTTTCTTTTTGTACAAATGCCTGTGATCGGGCATCGGGGGGAGCACTGCCAGGTGCAGCCAGAACTGGCCACCACAAGGTGGCAGCTGCCGTGGTTATGCCCTGCAATGAGGCAGCTCACCTGTGGGTGGCCATTAGTTGTTCCTTTTTTTTTGGCATAACTTTGTGCTGGTGCAGGTAGGCGTTGTGCAAGCATGGCTCTGCACATCCCGGGCTGAATATCGGGCTGTGCAGGTTATGCATGGGCATGCCCCCCCACCTGTGCCTGCATACATTACTGATGTGCTCCGGCACATCGGGATTTGTGCAGCGCACTTTTCCCTTTTGAATATTGCACCAGGGCGCATCAGTGGGTTGCGCCATGTGCAACCTTTTTGAATATCTGGCCTGTATCTTTAACTGAACCAGAAAATCCCCTGACACAACCCCCTCCCCCTCTTGGTTTTGAAACATGTCCAGACATGTAAGGGCTCAGTCAGGTGACCACCACCAAAGATATAAAAACCTCTTCAGTGAGTTTACTTCAGTTCAGTTCAGCCTAGTGGAGCTCAGCCCTGTGGGAGGAGAGAGGCAGACAAGCTGCTGAATGCAGATGAGAAGGCTCTTAGGAGCTCTAAGATCAAGGACTGGATTACATGAGAAAATACTGATGTTAAGTAGTGATTTTCTTTGCAATTTTTTTGTTTTCATTTATTATTTTTCTAACTTTTGAAAAATAAATGTCACACCAAGGTGTGTTTTAAACTTGTAAATTTGTCTCATCTGATGTTTATCCCCACACGCTGTGACAAACTTGGTGTGAGAATTGGGATAGTACTGGTTGTCCAGAGAAACAAGTGGGAGGCCAGTACCCAGATAACAGCCCTGGTATCCACTGATATAGGGGGAAAGAACAGGATGGCATACCTACAGGATCTCATGGATGCCAAGGATCTGTTGAAGGAGGAGGGGCTTCCCAGCGTGCATACAAGAGCCCAGGTAAGGAGAACTGGAGAGGAGCTATTGCCTGGATTGGATTTCAATGGAATGTGGAGGTGGACCAGCACCAGAGAGAGGCAGAGCACTGCTGCCAGGTGCTGATGGAGGGTTCCAAACCAGAGGATTTTGTGGCTGAGGCAGAGTACCAGGATCCATGGGTTCTAGAGGGGGAGGACCCCCTGATGGAACCTTTGTTGCCAGCCACTTTTGAGATCCCATTGTTGCCCATTTTTCTGGGTTGCTGCTACTTGGAGGACAATGAGATGAAGGCCCCAGGTAAGACTGTTTCATGACATTTGCATACTGGGGTGAATACTACAAGTGACAGGGAAGAAACCATGGTGGTTGAATGGACTTTCCCATGTTTTGAATCACCTGTGACATGGCATGAAATGTATGAAGCATGTAATGTTCAAAATGAATATAGCATTAAGGCTGGTGCTCAGTACAGTCAGTTGAGGATACCAGAATGGTGTAAGGGTTGAAAGGAAACCCCTTGTATGTTACAAATAAAGGCAGAAAGGAAACCCCAAAGGTTTTGGGAGTTAGGAACTGGCTGGTTGATATTCAGCATGAGAAGGTCCCTTGTCTACCAGAAAATATGTGAAAGGAAAATGGAAAAATAAAATGCATGAAATGATTACAAGAAATGTATAACATAAAAGAAATGTCTATACTGTATGATATAAAATGAGGAACCTAGGGTCATGGAGGATCTAGGTATGGGGTGGAATCTATGATTGGGCCCCTGAGTGGAAACAATGTGTTAGAATGGGGTTAGAGCTGGGTACAATTCAACCCAGTGAAAGTTGTGGTATAGGCCTGTATGACCACCCTGATAGCTAGATGGAGGAAGCTCAAAGTCAGCATAAAACTGCTGTGTATTACTTCCTTCTTTTTAATGAACTGATGAAGGTATGATATTGAGTGTACAGGGCTGAAACAATGCCAAGTGATGGGTATGGAGGAAGCTTGAAGTCAGCATAAAACTGCTGTGTATTACTTACTCTTTTTTAATGTACTGATGAAGGTACAACAGTGGGTGCACAAGGTTCTGAAACGATGCCAAGTGATGGGTTCTGAAATGATAACAAGTGATGGGTATGGATGAAGCTCGAAGTCAGCATAAAATTGCTTTGTATTGCTTCCTTTTTTTAATGTACTGATGAAGGTATGATAGTTGGTGCACAGGGTTTTGAAACAATGCCAAATGATGGGTTCTGAAAAGATGCTAAGTGATGGGTGCTAAAACAATGCCAAGTGATGGATTCTGAAACGATGTTAAATGATGGGTGCTGAAACAATACCTATTTATGGGTGCCTGATATTACATATGAAATGTCTGAGTTGTAGTAAACAGAGTGAAATAGTTAGGGGATAGACAGTCACTACAGACTTAAGTCCTCTGAGAGCATAGATGGGTACTGTGCTGAACTGTATGACAGCCCCAGGGTAATGTTGTGAAAGTATTGCCATATTGCAGCAACTGGGTATGGTAGACAATACTAAAAATAGTTGAATTAAGGGACCCTGGGGTGAAGCTTTCATAGTGGGTGACAGAAAGTTTCAACCAACTCCCATTCTACTGTTTTGGTAGAATATTTACGACTGACAGGGGGTTCTTGAAAAAAACAGTATAGTTCTGAGAACTGCTTTTCCTTAAGGAGGGAGGTGTGTGGCAGAGTAAGGCTACACCCTCGGCTGTGACTGATGGACCAATTTTCTATCTTATTTCCTCACAACAGTTAATGCTTTTCTCTTTGCTTTTCTTCTCCCCCCCACCCTAGGTTGGCCACCTAGCGTAGCTCTTAACTGTCCCTACTAAACTTCCTACTAGTTCTCACTTTCCATTCTTTTTCCATTTCCACCCATCCAGTCCCTGGAATGATGCCAAATACCCAGAGAGGTGTTGTGTAAAGTGCATAAGTGCATTTTGTGTATAAAAAGCTTGAAGGCTATTTTTAATAGGAATGAATACAGTTAGTAAAGCCTTTTTAAAGAAAAAGGATTCAGAAGTCATATAAAACAATAATAATTTCATGATTAGTACAGTTATAAGAAATTCTTATGGTATTTTCATAAATTTACACTATAAACCTGTTACTGTATAAGGTTATAAAAGTGCTTAGTCATTGTGGATCAGAGATATAGAGTCAATATTTGTGGAGATATACACTGTACCTTTAACTAAACCAGCAAATCCCCTGACACAACTCCCTCCCCCCCTCTTGGTTTTGAAACATGTCCAGACATGTAAGGGCTCAGTCAGGTGACCCCCACCAAAAGATATAAAAACCTCTTCAGTGAGTTTACTTCAGTCCAGTTCAGCCTAGTGGAGCTCAGCCCTGTGGGAGGAGAGAGGCAGACAAGCTGTTGAATGCAGATGAGAAGGGTCTTAGGAGCTCTAAGATCCAGGACTGGATTACATGAGCAACTACTGATTTTAAGTAGTGATTTTCTTTGCAGTTTTTTTGGTTTCATTTATTATTTTTCTAACTTTTGAAAAATAAATATCACACGAAGGTGTGTTTTAAACCTGTAAATTTGCCTCGTCTGATGTTTATCCCCTCACGCTGTCTTCATCAGCAGCCAAACAGATGATGAAACGCATAGTGGGGTCACACACGAGTGAGAAGATGCTTTCAGAAATTGATGAGTGGCTCCACCTAAATTCACTGAAGGCAGTCAGTGATAATGGATCTAATGTCATCAAGTGCATTAGTGATGGTGTTTTTTTAGGTTGCCATGCCTGGCACACTGTCTAAATCTTGTCATCCAGCAGTTTCTCACCCATCTGGACATCAAGGATATTTTGTCTGTTGCACACTGCATCTGCGTGCACTTTACAAGGTTCAGAAAGGCACATGACCTGCTCTGTGAGCCACAGATTCACAACAACTTGCCTCAGCACCACATGAAAATGGATGTGGTGACAAGATAGAACACCACCATGTACATGCTTGATCACTTATATGAGCAGTAAAAGGCAATTTCAGAATATATGCTGGTACATACTAGCCGGGACAGTGTTGGTGCATCCCTGAGTCACACAATGCATCAGTGGTGGCAGATAGATGGACTTATCATGGTTCTCAGGCCACTTGAATATGCCACTCAGGCTGTGAACACCAACAGTGCCTGTATGAGTCAGGCAATTTCCCTTCTGCATGTACTGAGGCAGACACTGTTGAATGTCCAGCAACAGCTCAATGCTGGTGTTGACACTGGTAGTTGTGACCTGATGGATCACATGCTGAATGTATTGGAGTCCAACAAACATATTAATGGAATTCTGCACTCTGAAGAGTTTGGAATCTCCACAATGTTTGACCCATGATATAAACATGGTGTGGTTTCAATCATTAAAGGTGGGCACCAGCAGGTTAAAAAGTTGACAGACCTTCTGATAAGAAGGGTACATAATGCACAGATGCAAATAAACACACAGGTGCAGAAGAGGGCAAAACATGACACAACTAATAGACCCAATGTTGCTACCACCACGTAGGCCTCAAATTTGAGTGTTTCTTCCAAAACCTGTACCATGAATAAACCAAATAATAATCCCATGTGGGATGTCTTAAGTCAGGTGGGTGTGGCAGGGTATCCAGTGAACAAGGCGACTGTGATTGAGCACTTTCAAAAAGGGCGACTCAGTCACAGCGCCTATGTTCTGGGCTACCTGGCAGGGTAGTGACTGGATACAGGGGTAGGCTTGTACAGCAACAGGATGTCACTATATATACATGCACACAGGGAGGAAGGGACCACGTAGTGTGACCAGTGGAAGGGAGGGAGGTATGGGGGTGTGGTGGTCGGCTGCTGAACTGGCCATGTGGCATGGTGGGTAGGTGGCTGGTTGGGGTTGCGAGGGTACTGGGTACGGTTCTGAGCATGATCATTTTTTTGCATTGGTAGGGGATTTCATACCCCCCCCAAAATGCACCACCCTGGAGTTTAGAATCCTTAAGTAGGTGGGTGTGGGGAGGGTGAAGCCCCCTGCATAACACAAAAAGACAGTCACCAGATTTCTAGCTGTGGCGAGTGGACATTGTTGTAATTCATTTTTGGTGATGTACACTCGCCCAAATGTTGATTGCTATTCCGCGATTGCCATTATGACATAGAACCAGTGTGACAGACATGCAAGATAATGAGGAGGAGACTGATGATGAATCAGCAGGAATGCAAACAGCACAACACATAATTGATGCGTATCTTGTGGACACAAGGCACCTAAGCATTGGAGATGAGCCCCTGATGTACTGCAGCACAAAGGTCACTGACTGGTCAGGACTGAAATCAGTGGCCATGAAGTACCTAAGTTGTCCAGCATCGAGTGTAAGTGTTGAATGAGTATTTAGTTCAGCTGGTGCCATAGTACAGGACAGGCACACCGATCTGTCACCAAAAAATGTTAGCTTGTTAACATTTATTAAAACGAATCACAGACACATTCCAAGGAAGTTAATAATGTCTGTATTCAAGCCACATGACAACAGTGAAGAGGAAGAGGAAGGTACTGTCACCACACTCAGTAGTAGGAGCAAACGTGAGGTGGGAGGAGCAGCATTGGAGAGAGAGTTTCCATCTGGTTACTGCTCCAGTCTGGAGGACTGTGAAGGCTGCTTCCTTGTGGATGTTGATTAAAATTTGGCATGATTTTTCAGTCATTGGTCCTCTGTAGTATAATCATTATAATTATGACTTAATCATTCTGTTACTTTATTTTCATTCATGTCTTGATGTCTTAATGAATTTATTTACTTTCATTACTATCAAAACACTCCTAATGCAAAATGTTCTGCTGTTTTTGCCTGCCACCAAATTCAATGTCTATCTCCAACAGTACTGATATTTCTTACTGCTCCACATGGCAACATACTGACTTTACAGCACTTGTTCCTCTTCCTCCTCCAGTGGACTGTATTGTTCATATCCAGTGAGAAATGCCATTGTCCAATCCACAGTGATGTAACATTACAATGGCTCCTCACTATTAGACTCCATCCTTACATGACTGTGTTGCTGCTGCTACTATTGCTCCTGATGGAGTACTGTCCACCACCACCTGAATGTAATGTCTGCATAGCATACCTGCTCCATACAGAGGGACATATCACAGTTTCATCATCATCATCCACCTCCTCCTCTACTGTGGCCTACTTGTGTTGCTCCTTCATGATCAGGCACAAACGTGATGGTTTAATGGCTGCATACAGTCTGATGCAGCATAAAAATGCAATTTCAAGAATAACAATAATAAAGCAGTTGTGTCACTGATGTAGGGACTAATGAGTGACATCATCAAACCCCAACATGAAGTGCTCCATCTGCAGCCAGAATGACACCATCACTTATGGACAGAGAGCTGTAAATTTCAGCAGGCCTGTCCTTGTTCACTGTGAGGGTAAGACACTTTCAATGTTTACTACAGTTTCTATTTTAAATTCTGGTGTTGTGACCTGTGGATATCACTACGGTGAATGGTCTAGCTGGTAGTAGATGGCAGAGTACCTCCAAAGAACTAAAGGCCTTCAAGTTGTTCAGAAACACATTTACATGCTTTTCCATCTTTCCTTGTGTTATCACGCAGGTTTGCAAAGCTCCAACTGTTTCGACAGCAACTTGCGACAACAACATACAATGTCACAGCCAGCATCGCTATTACTCATGTAATGGTAAGTATTGTTTTTTGGTTTTTTTAATCATCTTCTTGACTGTATTGCAATAATGTTTTCTTACTTTCACAGATCAACATGGCTGTGCTTCTGCTTCATCATGATCATTCATATCTGCATTTGACACATCATCTACTTCTTCTTCCGCCCAGACAACATGACACAGAAACATCTTGGAAAGTACCTAAAATAAAACAACAGAAACACAAAACAAGTACTATAACTCAGACGACTTTGAGTCTGACATTAGAAAAACTACGCATACTTCAACCAAATCCCCCCAACCCCCACCTGGTAAAAAAGAAATACTTACCTTTTATGTGGTTGTTGTTGAATTAACACAGATACAGGATACAGGGTGGCATATGTCATCATAATCTTACCTGGAAATGGTAAATGTAAAAATACTTGGTTATTACAGCAACAAAAACAACAGCCCCCAAATAAGAAACATACAAAGCATACATACTTACCATATCATAGTTGTGAAATGTGGTTAATAACAACTCAGGGTAGCAAGAAGCATAATGTAATATGATGTGGACAATTATGTCACTTCATTGCTCATGATAAGAATAGGAACTGAAAAAGGAAAACATTACTAAAATATGGATATGGGTACAAATGGCAATAACCCACACCATGCAAATAACTAACCATTTCTTACCTTCCCATGGTTTGCCAATTTGCTGTCTTCAGACTTTAACAGCAACACTCAGCAGCAGCAGTAGTAGCTGCAGGCAGCACAGCAACTTGACATTTGGTCATCATCAGTTTCCCACTGTAGAACTCTTAGTGTCACCGTCTTGCACTCTGAAACTCTACAGTTTAAGTCACTTCTTAAGACATTTTCTCATGTGTGTTTTCTCAACTTCCCTGCACAGTTGCACAGCACAGCATCATTAGGCAGGCAGCAGCAGGAATTAATTTTGTCTACTTGGGAAAGCACTTGAGTAATGTGCATAGCAGGAGAAATCTTGCATTACAATTTCTACAAGTTACTTTACTTATTAAGACATTTTCTCATGGGTGTCTTCTCGACTTCTCTGTTATTAAGGCAAGTCACAGAAATCTTGCTTGAGGGGGAAGGGAAGTGATAATATTTCAATGTGAGGTACATAGCTTGGTGCTTGTGTATACTTATGAGCTGACTGGTATATTCTTGGTGTTTATGACATTAGCTTTGGTGCTCCTCCGCATCCCACCCTCTGTAGGATACTGGGTAGGTGTAGACTTAAGGCCCAGTGAAGAAGGAGAGACAGGAGTGAGAAGGAGGCGGAGGCATGGGAGTATGGAGGGTGCTGCCGAAATGCTTGAAGCAGAGCGAGAGGTGGACTGATGTTTAAATTAGGGATGGGGGAGGAACTATTCCCCCCATTGAACATCAGGCTATAGTCTTACAGTTCAATGTGGGGTACATAGTTTGGTGCTTGTGCATACTTATGATCTGACTGGTATACGCTTGGTGTTTATGACTTGAGCTTTGGCGCTTCTCTGCATCCCACCCTCTGTAGGATATTGGATAGGAGTAGACTTATGGCCCCCAAAAAAGTAACTAAGTGACTACCTTCTCCAACTCTGGAGAGTGTGATCAGCAGCATGCAGGATAGAGAAAAAAACCCTTAGGGGGAAACCTCCAAGGACTCATGGCTACTGACCTGCCCGTCCTCTGGGCATACTAAAAGGAGAATAATCCTAAATGGTGCTTAGGTTAAGGTGTGATTATGTCCCTGAGTTCAGTCCAATATGGCAGGTCGAAGATTCCATTTCATGTTGAAATGAGCAGTAAGTTGTTGTTGCAGATGAAGGTTACAGCATATGGAATATCCAACCTGTAATGATTTTCAGATGCTATGACAATGGCTAATCTGAGTCTGAGGTAGATGACAGTTGTACATTGATAGCACTGCCTTTGAGTAATAGATGGTGCTCTGTAGTGGGTCTGATTGTTGGGATGGAGGGAACCTGTTGCAGGTTCACCATAGCTGTATGGCAACATAATCCAACAGAAAAGGCAATAGCCATTGTTGAGATGGTGGAAACCCTCCTGGTTTGCCATTGCAGAAGTATAGAATAATGCAGAGTGTGATGGACAAGAGTTGCAGGAGGCTGACTGTAATGACATGAAAGTATCAGTAAGGCCCATCGTGGGGCATGAGTAAATGGGAAGGTAGGACCCCACATGGTCCGCCTTCGCCATGAAGCTGTGAGGCATTGGAAGTGGAACAGAAGAGGATGGATTACACCAGAAGACATTAATGAACTGACAATAGTGGGCTCAGAGGTATGCTAGCCAGGGACTAAATTCCCATGGAGTTCTGATGAATGTAGTAGCCATGTTTGAGCGACAGAAATACTCAGGTGGCCAAACTGGAAGGAGACACCCCTATGAGGGTCTGCTGTAGTGCAAGTAGAAGTCTGTTTGAATAGAGAGGATGACTTCCTTTATCCTGAGGGGCAATATGAACTGTTGGGATGGTGGGTTTACCATTGCACTAGAACGATGCCTGTGAGGTGAGGGGGAGAAAGTCTACTGAAGAACAAATATGATGGATGCAGTTGAGGAAGGAGAGGCCCACAAGGGCTTTTTTTAAGAAGGGATAGTGGAGGTACCTGCATTGCCTGAATCACTGTGTAAACATAGTCCGGGATAAGTCAATGATCGCTGTCCTATTGCAGAGTTCAAGGTGAAGAGGTCACAGAAATTGGACTGGAAGACAAGGCATATGAGGAAGGCTTTCGAAGGGGATGTAGAAGAGGGATGGTGGGGGTAGTAGCATAGTTCCAAGTAAGGAGGACGAGACCTGAAGTAAGCTAATCTACAGGAAATAGGACTTGATGAAGCAAAAAATTGAATCCCTTCACATAGATGTGAAGTGGGATGGCAGGACGCTCCGTGGCCCATCATTGCTGTTGCAGGAGTTGTACAGAAAATGACAGGCGGGACCCCTTATCCCTTGAATAGTCTGTATATGGGAAGGTGAAAACTCATGTGGTTCACCTTCGCCATGGTGAAGAATAGTGCATGATAGGTATGGCATGACCCCACATGGTCTGCCATCGCCATGGTGTATACAATGGGTGTATTGAAGGGGTACCCTCATGAGCCAGAGTATGTGAAGTCCAAGATAAAGAGGGCTATACCCCCATGTATTTACATCTGAAGTAAATAGGCATACTGTCAAGCCATGGTAGGGCCCTCTCAAAGGGTGTATCTGCATGGGCTGGCTGGACCCCGATCTCTGTTCCAATAGAGTAGTAAGTGATAGGGATGTTGGGACCCCACTCCACGTGGTTCGCCTTCACTAGTTAAGCAGTAGTGCATGATAGGGAAGGCAGGATCCCACGTGGTCCACCATTGGCATATCTGAGTAATGCAATGGTTCCATTGAGTAGTGTGTGGTAGAGAGTGCGGGACCCCATGTGGTCCGCCATTGCTGTACCACAGGACTGGGAAGGCAAGACTCCATGTAGTTCACCTTCACCAAGTGCATACTAGTGCACCATAGCCGTAGAATAGCTAGAATAAGGTACTTATGCAGGGAATCACTATAGTGTAGGTAAGGGTTTATTCAGATGACGGGACCTTTGCGGTCTGCTTTTGAGGTACCAGCATAATCCATAAAGGGTGGCAAGTCCAAGTGAAAAAAGGTAGATGGGCATTGATGACTTGAATAAATGGAGAGGGGCTTAGTATGCCACTTGAATTTCCAAACCAAGGCAGTAGCTGGGGCAGGAATTATGGAGGCCATGACAAAAAGTAGTCCCTTTGGCACTGTAACTAGCTGATTTTTGACCATGGTGCTGTTCATTGAGACCTCAAATGCACCGAAGAAAGGAAGGAGGAAACTTGATGGTTCATGAATCTTATGCAAGAATGGAGATAGGACTCCTGAACTGAAGTTGAGCTGGGCTTGCAAGACAGTGGCAAAATGCAAATATGTTGTTGGCCCTTTAAGACTGTGTATACGAACATACGAAATTTGCTAGCAGATAAAGGACTAGAGGTCTATCAAGTCTGCTCAAATGTGTAGCTAGCACCCCTTATTCTGCAGCTGCCCCTTCCTTCCACCCTTCCCCTTCATTGACCCTCCCTCTTGTCCTGTCCCATCTCCTTTTGAAGCAGTCCACTGTTCTACTGGATACCACTTCTGCAGGTAACGCATTCCACCCAGCCACCACCCTCTCTGTAAAAAGTGTCTCCTCATCTCCCACCTGAACCTTCCTCCCTCCAGTTTCATACCATGGCCTCTGGAGTCCCTCCCCTCCCTTTCTTTGAACAGCCCCTCTGTACCTGTCTTGTTTATTCCTTTCATGTATTTAAAGGTTTCAATCATGTCCCCCTGTCCCTCCTCTCCTCCAGTGAGTACATGTTCAACTCCCTCAGCCTCCTCTCATATGATAAGTCCCCCAGCCCCTTGATCATCTTTGTCGCCCTGTGCTGCACCCCCTCCAGTAACTTAATGTCCCTCTTCAGATACGGGCGCCAGTACTGCATGCAGTACTCCAGGTGCGGTCTAACTAATGACCTATACAGTGGCAGAATCACCTCCTCCCTCCTCGAGGATATACCCCTTGCAATACAACCCAGCATTTTGTTGGCCTTTGCAGCTGCCTTCCTACATTGTGCTGAGTTGTTCATTGACCCTGTAATGAGCATCCCCAGATCCTTCTCCTCCTCCTCCTCTGTCTGGGCTAGCTGCACTCCCCTCAGCTGGTAACTCCTCCATGGGTTCTTCATCCCAAAATGCAGCACCTTGCACTTTTTTGCATTAAACCCCAGTTGCCAGGTGTCTGACCAGGTTTCAAGCTTTTCCAGATCATCCTGCAACCACTGCCATTCCCCTAGGTCATCCACCACTGCTCCTACCTTGGTATCATCAGCAAACATACTGATCTTGCTCTTGATGTCCAATAATATGTCCCGCAATGAATATCCCAAACAACACTGGTCCCAACACTGAGCCCTGTGGAACACCGCTCATCACTTCCCTTGGGTGTGAGAGCTACCCACCCACCACCACCCTCTGTTACCTTCCTGAAGCCAGTTCCTACCCATCTCACCAGCTTTGCACCTGCCCTGTGCCTACTATACCCAGCCTTCCATGCGGCACGTCGAATGCCTTACTGAAGTCCTGATACAGGACATCCACTTCATGGCCCCTGTCCAGCTACCTAGTTACCCAGTCATAGAACTCCACAAGGTTGGTTTGGTAGGATCTGCCCCACATGAAGCCATGCTGTCTGCTGTCCTGTAGTCCTTTGGCCTCTAGGAGGGCCACCAGCATTTCCTTCAGGATAGTCTCCATTAGCTTACCCACGATGGATGTGAGACTCACTGGTCTGTAGTTTCCCGGGTTCATCCTTGGGGCCACTCTTGTGGAGGGGCACCACATGAGCCATCCTCCAGTCCTGAGGTACACACCCTGAATGTAGTGAGGCATTAAATAGGTCTGCCAAAGGTCCTGCAATACCCTGGGGTGGATGCCATCTGGGCCTGGCGCCTTATCCACCCTCAGTGCCTTCAAACCCTCCTGAACTCTGCCCTCCATGATTTCCCCATCTGTTCCCCCTCCCCCCTGTTTCTGCCATTTCTCCCCTCTTGGGTGTCACCCCCCTCTTCTCTTTAGTAAATACTGAGCAGAAGTACTCATTTAGTGCTTCTGCCTTATCGCACCCTGCTTCCACCCAACCCCCCTTCTACCTAATCCTTACTATGTGGTCCTAACAGCTCCTTTTCTCCCTGATGTACCTAAAGAAGTCCTTCTCCCCCTTCTTAATGCCTTGTGCCAGCCTGAGTTCCGTAGATGCCTTGGCTCCCCTTACTGCCCATTTCACCTCCTTCAATTCTGTCAAGTACTCCTCCCTGTCCTCCCCTCTCCCTGTTTTCTTGTACTTCCTAAAGGTAGCTCTTTTCCTCCTTACCTTTTCCATGACCTCCTTGCTCAACCAGCTCAGTTTCTTAGCCCTAGCCTTCTTGCTCTGGGCCTTGCAGCAGGTTTTGGTTGCCTCCACTATCCCCAATTTTATGAGCTCCCTCCTCTGGTTAGTGTCGATACTAGATTGAATTCTGACCAGGTACCCTTTTACCACTTCCCCCATCCTCCAAAAGTCAGCCCTCCTGAAGTCCAGCACTCTTGTGCCAGATTCCCTCCTTCCTTGCCCATATCCAACGTGAGCCATACTAAGTGGTGGTCACTCCCTGACACGGTTCCTCTACTGTAAGTTCTCTCACAAAGTCCCCATTTGCCAGCACAAGGTCAAGGGTATTCCCTAACCTGGTTGGTTCACTGACCATTGCAGCAGGAAGCTGTCCTGGAAGGCATCCAGCAGTACATGCTCCTTCTGCTCCTGGTTGTTGGGGTACTTCAGTCCACTCCTGGCATGTTGAAGTCCCCCTCAATCACCACACGACCCTTCTCGCAGGTCCTCCTGATCTGTCCCGCTAGTTTCTTGTCTAACTCCTCTGTCTGAGATGGCGGCCTGTACACCATCCCCATTCTAAGAATCCTATTCTTGGAATCCTGGATTTGCATCCAAATTGACTCCGTACTACCCTCCTCCCCTTCCTCCCTTACACACTTCAGTCCTTCCTTCACATATAGTGCCACACCCCTCCTTTACCAATCACTCTGTCCCTATGAAATAACCTGTACCCTGGTACAGACAGGTCCCAGTCATTGTATTGGGTGGCCCATGTTTCTGTGATGGCTGCAATGTCTACCTCTCCCTCTGCCATGAGCACCTGTAACTCTGCAGTTTTCCTCCCAAGGCTCCTAGCATTAAGGGTAACCACCATCCACCTATTTCCCCCCTTCCCATCCTGCCCTCCTTTACTAGCATCACCAAAAGTACTTGCCATTTGTCCTTTGTCACTGTTATGGGGGGTAAGCTCATATGGTTTCCCAACCTGTGGTCTCTGCATGTCTCTTGTCCAATTGCCACCCCCCACTCCTAGTTTAAATTCCCTACTTCCTCTATGTACTCCTCCATCCTCTGTTTCAACACTTTCTTTCCCTCCTCTCTCAAGTGTAGTCTGTCCTTGGCATAGAGACTACTGTCCTCCCAGGTCCTCCCACCCCCAACAGCCCATACCCTTTAGCACAACACCAGGTTCTTAGCCATCCGTTAAATTCCTCTATTCTTAGTTTTTTTGTTGTGCTTGCCTTGGGCACTGGAAGTATCTCCGAAAAAGTTACTGATCTTCCTGCCCCCTCACATAATTGTTCTAGTTCCTCAAACCTCCTTTGGACTATATCTACTGTCTTGTCAGCCAGGTCGTTTGTCCCAAGATTTATAATTAAACGATGCTTGTCCCTACCCCTTCTAGCATATTTCAGAACAGATTGTCCCACCCTTTCCGCTGTCATTCCTGGCATGGCATCCACCCAAATGTGACTATGCCTCTCCCCCTTGCTACCCCACCTGACTCCTCTTAGTATTGAGTCCCCCAGCATTAAGATTCCACCACTGTTACTCCCTGCTTGCTTCCATTCATCTCCCTCTCTCATTTCTGGCTCATGTTCTTCCTCCTGCACATTATTTCCCCCTTTTGCCCCTGTTGCAATTCTCTCAGCAGAACTTCCCCTGCTCTGGTTTGGGCCAGACATTTATTAGTTACTCCTCTAATTTCATAATTTCCCTCCTACACCTCCTTCCTCTCTAGCAGTGCAAAACTATTTTCTGAAGACCCTTCACAAATGCCCACTCCCTCTCTCTTCATAGTAACCTGTTCTCTCCTTTCCACTCCATGACTTTTGCCACTTCTTCATCTCCCCTCACAAGTCCCTATCTCCTCCTTCCATTTGTCTTTTGTCTCCTGAACTGGTTTACCCGGCAATCGTTCTTCCTGGCCTGGGCCCCCTTGTCCCTGCTTCCCTTCTTCTGAACTTCTCCTCACCACTGTTGGCTTAAACCTCCCTCCCTCATCTTCCATTCTTCCTCCCTCCAGTATTGGGCTAAACCCACCCCCAGTCTACCTTGCCTGTCTTAGTTCTTCCTGCAGATCCTCAATCTCCTTTCTGAGTTTCTCTATGTGGTTGCACACTAAACATCCTCCCACACTCCAGGCAATTTTTAGAAAGATTGGTGCACTGCAGTAGTTGCAGCCTACCACCCTACCCATTGCTGTCGTTGCCCACCAGCGACCCCCCACCCTTCCAGATGTAGGATACCAAACACTCCCCCAAGTCTCCCCTCTATGCAATGCAGAGACACAGGTGTGGGGGTACAACTGACTAAACAAAGAGACATTAAGTGACCATGGGAACAAACTTCCCTCATTGAGTAGCCTCAATGGTTACTGTATCAAGCTCTCATACATTAATTTGTTTAGCATACACAATTCAATTCCATGTATGCAGTGAGCCTTAAGTTAGAAACTAACATCTCAAGAAATAACGGCTAGATGTTGCAGGGCAAATTTGAACTCCACGGCTGTTGTTGCCAGATACAGGAGAACTAAGCTTCAGTTTGTTATATAGTAAGTGAAGGTAAAGCAAGCTAGGAGGGAATGCAACATCCTTGCAGCAGAGCGGGAGCACGAGAACGTGGAAGTGAACAGTGTGAAGAGTTTTTGTTTTAAATGAATCGATTTTCTGTATCATGTACATTGCTGATCCCACTGCTATGCATATGCGATGTACACTCAACTGTTGAAATGGGGCATGAAGTTGTCTGGCCAGATGGGATGTTGTGAGGGAAAATAGCAGGTAACAGGAAAAGGTGTCCGAAGGATTAATTGGCGTTCAATGGCAGCAGGATGAAAGCCAAACCGGAAAGCTGCAGAGTGGTTATGCAGTCCATGGAGAAGGACCAGGGAAGCAGCATTGGGGAGAAACCTGTAAAAGAAAAGCAATGTCCAAGGAGGACCAGGAAAGCTATCCAGAAGCGTGAAAGTGGTGAGAGAACTGGAGCGAGGTAGCATGGTGATTGACTGGGGAGAAAAAGCCCAAAAGAAAACAGATGCAAGAGAAGGTACAGGGAACCAAGACCGGGGAGAGCAATGAGGGGAAGGCACACAGGGGGAACACAGTGCAGCATGAGGCACCAGAGAAAGCAAACAGAAAAGCAATGAGCAAAGGGGGAATGAATGACATAGGGACACAGACAGCAGGACGAGAAGCAGGGGAGGAAGCACACAGCTGGCCAGCCATGCAGCCACACCGCTGAAATGCTTAAAGCAGAGCGAGAGGTGGCCTGATGTTTAAATAGTGGATGGGGAAGGAACTATCCCCCCATTGAACATCAGGCTATAGCCTCCCAAAAAAATTATAATGTACAACTACAACAAAAACAATCTAAATAGCATAATATGACACATATATTGATGAAATACAGAAAAACTACAGACAATCACAGATCTCTCTCAGGAGACTTGTTATTGCCTCCAGGTTCTCCAGTATCCATTTGGTGCTGCTACATTCTTCCTTGACCTTCCTTGTGGAGATCATCTAACTCAGACCAAAGATTGGCAAGGTCAGCTTGAGTGACAGACAGGTTCTCCCTGGTGTGCACGGAGGCCAGGAAGCTGTGGATAGAGCAGTGACACAGATTAGCACACCCTCACACTTGAAGGTTTGCTCTTAGTCCTCCTCCTCTTCCTGGCACATTTTTTCTGCCTTTCATTGTCTAGTTCTGCTACAGCCACTGCCGCAGGAACAGGCATTCTTGTTCCCTCCTGCAGACTGGCCTCCCACTCTGCATGGTGGTGACAAATAAGGTGGCTTCTTTGCAAGATTTATTTCACTTATTAAGACATTTTGTCATGTGGGTCTTCTTGTCCTCTCTGGGCAGTTGCACAGCACAACATAAGGAGGCATATTTTATTTCTAGGTATTGTGTGCATTTTGTGACTGGCATTTGCCAGCAATTTACATTAATGTTTATTACTAGATATTTTCATGATGAAAAGTGAATACTAAATTATTTTTAATTAATGGCTTTTTAAACAATGCACTATCACAAGTAGTTGTCATTTCCTGTTAAACACTATCAACCATTGGGACAGCATGCAGCCTGATGTGGCAGCATGCCTAGTTTACATAAGATAGGACATTTTTTCTTGTTTTTTTTTTTTTGGGGAGGGAGGCTACAGTAGCAACGAATTAAGGAAATATGATGAGAATATGTTTACCTACAATTTGCTATTCTATTTTAAATTGCCACTTATCTACTATCTAGAGCTGTGTGATACAATTCTTTACAAAATTTGAGTATGCTTCAGAACTTGTTTTCACATCAAAAATACAAAAAAGGAGCACTCAATTGACTATGGCCAGGACCAGATTTTCAGCAGGTCTCATAGCTGTTTTTGTACATGAATGTTTGAAAATCACTTCTGTGTTGACTGAAATCAACTTCTATGCATCACACACTGCTCCATCACATTATGGGACAGCACATGCTCAAACACTGCTGTGAAGACTGATGAAAACCAGATGACAGCCATATTGAACTGAGTCTTACTTTAATATTTCAAATGTGAAACCAAACTGGAAGGCAGACTCATAATTGAGAAAGAATGGTATCATACCACAAGTCAGTAATTAAGGAGAAATGTAATATTGAATAAAAATGTATTGGCCAAATGTTTCACAACATTCATGTGCTGCTGCTTAATATTTTTTTTGGGGTGGGGGGAATACAACTCTCAACGACACTCAAAAAAAGTAGACTTCCGAAGCATTAGGAAGATATAATAGGAAGTACTTTAGAAATTAAAAGAAGTTTGAGAAGTAAATGTGTGTATGAACAAAATTTTTTTCCTTTTTCATCTTTTTTATTTTTTTCGGTGTTTTTATTTTGTAGTGTTGGGACAGGAGAGGAGGGAAGGGAAGTGAGAATTAAAAAATTATAATGTACAGTACAACTACACTGAAAACAATCAAAATAACAATGTGAGACATATGTAAAGAAACTAAAGAAAAACTAGAAACGATCACTGATTTCTCTCAGGAGACTTATTATTGTCTCCTGGTTCTCCAATACCCATTGGATGTCTGTACATTCTGCCGTGATCTTGTTGCAGAGATCCTCTATCTCAGACCAAACAATGGAAAGGTCAGCTTGAGTCACGGGTCCTCCTGATTTGCATGGAGGCAAGGAAAATGAAAGTGGATGGTGCAGACGATGATGCAGGTTTATTTGCCCTCTCACTTGTAGGCCTGCTTTCAGTCCTCCTCTTTCTGACATGTTTTTTCTGCCTGACAATGTATTGTCCTGCTACATCCACTGCCACCAGAACAGGATTTCTTGTTCCCTCTTGCAGACTGGCCTCCCACTCCGCACGGTGGTGATTAATAAGGTGGCTTCTCTGCCCACCCTTGCCAAAGTGTCTTCCCCTTTTCCCACACCAGACGTACATCCCACAAATTTTGCATTGCACTACACTGGGATAATTCCCAGGTACCTTGAAAAATTCCCAAACCACAGAGCTCCTTGATGATCTGGGAACAGGAAAATGGGCACCAAGTGTGATGGAGATGGGCTAATCTGCAGTTGAGGCCTGGGTGCTAGTTGTGGTGGCAGAACAAATAGGAGGAGGGGGCAGGAACAACAGGCTGCTGCAGCTGTTCTGGCTGCTCAGGCCTCTGGGGCTGCTCATGAACCACCTGGGCTATGGTGCCACTAACAGAGGCAGAATTGACAGCTGCTGCTGTAGTATCTACTGTTGCTACTACTGGCGCTGCTGGTGCTGCCACCACCACTGCTGCTGGAGTAGAAACTGTTGCTTCTGCTGATGCCATTTCAGGTTTGTGATCAGACAAAAAGGGATGGCAGTCAAGCTGTATGGTTCTCCCACCCCACATCCTAGGCCTTCGCTGCTCACAGCTTTCACCTCTCTTACTCTCCATTTCAACTAAAGTTTAACTATAAAAAAAAAGTGGAGGGACAGGAAAGAAAAGTAAAACAAAGAAGAAAACAAGTGTAACTAGAGTTACAAAATGAAAAAGAGGGAATCAAATAAAAAATAAACCTGCCACAGAAATTAGTTTCTCAAAATACACCTTACAGGTGTATAAAAAGAGTACAGCTAAGGGTAAACAAAATATGTAAGGACAAAGGATAAAGGTTGTTTTTTATCACCTGTCCAACACTCACAGAGACAAAGACACACACAATGCTTTCTCTGCTGCTGTGAAACTGCAAATGAGATACTCACTTCACGTCTCACTCAATTACTTCCTGCCTATCATGTAACCTGATGAAAATAGACATGTGATAATATGACCTTGTTTGGCTAATTTCACCAAGAATACATAATGCAGAATTAGTGGTATAGATATAAGTCGAAATTACAACGCAAAATCGAAATGGCAAATTTCAGGTTCAGAGACACAATTACACAAAATGATGCTCAAATGAAAAAACTGCACACTTCGCATCAGTTTTGCCAGCGAAATTGAACTTCACTGCATCTCTAGTGGCAATTTTAACTGCTGAAAACATAAACTTGGTTTCAACCAACTGTTGACTCACATGCAATACATTTTCAACTGTTATACAAGTTCCCTTCAGCTCCCTCCCAAGGTTGATGCAATGCATATTATAAAACATTTTCATTGCAGTAGTTCTTGATTTACAATACAGTACTGTACTGTACACTATTCAGTACTGTATATGCATTTAACACTATCTGTCTCTATGTCCCTAATTCTGTAATTAATAATTGTTTTTTATAGGTAATATAGAGTACTGTATTTCTAACTGAACCAAGCTGTATGTGGTTGGTGTCTGATGCTCTGCACATTCTTTAGTCGTGAGAACAAGCATCTATTGTAAAGGGCAAGGAAAACAAGAGTTATGCATTGTAGAAACCAAAGAAAGACTATGAAATGGGCTGAAAGTAGGAATGAGCCTGGTTATATTAAACTAATTGACATCTCAGATCAAGCATTTTAAATGTGGAAACAAGGGTTTTGAAAATTCTGAGACTCAGGACACATTGACGCTGAACACCAGACGCCAGTGTGCATGGCCCGAGTCTCAGTTAGGATTTTCAAAACCCTTATTTCCACAGTTAGTATGCTCACTTTGAGAAGCCACTTAGTAGACATATTTGAACTAAAACATAATTTAAAAGATCAGACCTTATGTGCGCAGCCACTCCGTTCCGTACATCCCTGACAGAGCTTTGGCACTGAATTGCTCTTTTCAACACTGAACTAGTGCAAGAATGAGTTTAGCAATTATTAAGGCATGTGAAAGAAATAGATAGCTTTATTCTATGCACAAGCAGAGTTCAACAACACAAGTGTTTTTTGGAAAACAAGTGTTATTTCATGTTGAATTCACTATTTGGAAAGTTGAATTAGGGCTTGGTGCATGTGCATCAGATCAACTCTTAAGCAGAGAGCTGCAAAGTGAGCTGAACCTGAATAGTGGCTTTAGACAAACCATTAGGAAATGTTTATGAATTTACTGCAATAAGCAGTGCACACATTCTTTTTTTTTTCATTCAAATTTTGTTAGGCATTTACATTACAGAGAATACATCCACGTAAAAAAGACATACGTACAAGGATATCACAGATGACCATAGGATCCATTCTCTGTCTACCCTCCACTAATCCCAGCTGTCACCCCACTCCCCTCATCCCCTTATCCCCCAGCACTACGGGTGGCTACCCATCATTAATACCTTATTTAACCAGGAGGAAACAAACCCTAACCCTACAAGGAGTATACCGCTTGTAGGGGGCCCCATATTTTATTAAACCTTGGTAGCTTATTATGAAGAATAGCTATAGTTCTTTCTATTCTGAGATTGGCAAGCAATTCCTGTAACCATTCTATGTAAGGAATTTCGGTGGAATCTTTCCAGTGTTTGAGGACTACTTTCTTAAGGGAAGCTGCAATTAAACTTATATGTTATTTTCCGTTTCTCACTGGAATATGCGTAACATCCCCGAGCACACATATCTCTGGAGTGAAGAGGTACTCCAATCCCAGTAAAGGGTCAACCTTCATTTTAATGGCAGTCCAAAGTGGAACTACCTTAGGGCATTTCCAAAAAATATGGAGAAGGTCCCCTTCTCCTTGTTGACATCTGATACATACAGAGGAGGACACTAAGCCCAACCTTGCCAGCTTCTGGGGGGAATAGTAGATGTTATGTAATAATTTAAATTGCATCAACCTAAGCCGATCTTGAAGAATGTATTTGTGACAGCTATGCCACAGTACTGCCCAGTTTACAGATCTGTCAGGAGATAATGATGTCCAAAATGAGATAGGGGCGAGGTTTTGGGAAAAGGCCCAGTTGAATAATATGCCGTATAGGTTAGAAACCACGTGTGGCAGGCCAACTAAAGGGCCTAAAACTGTTTGGAAATCCACCTTTGAAACGACTATCGGGTTTGGGCCCAATACCTTTATTAGAAGATGCTGAAGTTGAAATACTTTAAAGATCTGTGTTTGTGGAAGTTGATATTTATCCAAAATTTCTACTGAGGTGAGTAATTGTCCATCCGGTGTGATAACACTAGACAACAGGCACTCGTCCAGTTGAGACAGCCAATTAGCATTGAGAGGCTTACTATCCATTAAGAAGCGGGGATTACCTCTTATGGGTTGAGACGGGTCCCTAGTATGAGTATATTTTAAAAATGTACATAGCTGCGAGTGAGCTTTTACTGATATACCTACCGGAGACTTTCTAAGCATTACAGGTAAAGATTTAGGATTAAGGTATAACAGGGCCTTTGGTGATAGGCCTTGTTTCTTGATACAGGACAGCTCAATCTGTAACCATAGAGGCACATAATTATTTTTGTCCGATGAGACTGCGGGTTGTACCCATCTAAGATATTTATTTATGTGACTGGCCCAAAAGTAAAGCCCAAAATGAGGTAATCTCAGCCCACCCATTACTTTAGGGGCTGTTAAATTTGAGATAAGCCATTCTGGCTTTTTTAAAATTCCAAATAAAGTTAGCAATTATCCAATGGATTTTCTTAAACCACGAAAGTGGAAGCCAGATATTTAACATGTTCAGAGGATAAAACAATCAAGGAAAAACTTTCATTTTAATTAAATTAATTCTCCCCAAAGAGTAAGTGGAAGCATTGCCCATCTTTTAAGGTCTAAATTGTATGGGCCAAAGAATCCAAGTTCAGCTGTTGAATCCGACCTGGACTCCTTGTGATAGTGAGTCCCAAGTATTTTATAGGATCCGATTTCCAAGATAATCCTAGTTCAGTAACCTCATGCTTAAGAGTTCTATTATTAAGAGGGTATACTACCGTTTTCTCCGTATTAAGTTTATAGTTAGAAATTTCACTATAGTTCTGTATTATTCTTAATAAAACCGGTATAGACTTGGTTGGATGTGATATGTGTAGCAGAAGATCATCTGCATAGGCTGTTATTTTGACTACGTGACCATGGATTTTAATGCCCCTCACTTCGGAATTCTGTAAAATACTCTTGATGAGGGGTTCGAGACACAGATTGAAAAGTAGAGGAAATAGCGGGCAACCTTGTCTGGTACCCACATGTAACCTGAAGGGGTCTGACAATACCCCATTTCAGGAAATCTTGGCTGAGGGCATCGAGTATAGTGAGGTAATCCAACTCATAAAAACAGCAGGGAAGCCGAATGTTTCCATTGTGGCTAACAGGTATTTCCAATAAACCCTATCAAAGGCCTTCTCTGCGTCCAGAGAGACCAGCACCATGGGCAGGTCTGATTCTCCGGACACAGAGAGGACATGTGCAAGTCTCCTTAAATGGTCACTAGATGATCTCCCTTTCATAAAGCCGACCTGCTCCCCCCCAATCAGGTCAGGCAAAACTTTGTTAATACGATCCGCCAGCAACTTTGCAAGAATTTTGACATTGTAGTTAAGTAACGATATGGGCCTGTAACTAGAGACCTGATCCGATGGTTTATCTGGCTTAGGCAGTAGTACAATAAGTGCCTCAAATAAAGATCTATCAGTTGCCTGACCATTAAGGATGTATTGGTATAACGAGGTAAGCATTGGGGACAGTTCTTTAGAAAAGACTTTATAGAAATTAGATGAAAAGCCGTCTGGGCCTGGTGTTTTGTCAAGTTGGAGATCTTTTATCACACGCTCTATTTCATCTTGAGTAATAGGGACAACAAGTTGAGCCCGTTGGACATCCGATAGAGAGGGAAGGTTCAAACCATCTAAGTAGGAATTAATTTCTTCCTCAGTGGGGGGGGTTTCCATCGCAGAATAGAGCAGTTCCAGGTACTTCCTGAACTCCTCCGCAATTTGTTTAGGGGAAGTTCTAATAATGCCATTATCTATAGCTTGGACTGCAGGTATTAATCTAGAGGATTCAATCTGTTTAACACGCCTTGCTAACATGCGACCAGCTTTTTCCCCTTGATCGATGTAACTAGCCTTCATTTTTAACATAGCTAATTCTGCTTGCTCGCCCAATACTTTTAAATATGCATCCCTCAGTTTAATTACCTCTTGCTTATCGTCCTCCATAGATTGGGGAGATAAATTGGCCTCTTTTGCTTTTAATTGAGTCAACAATTCAGACATATATCGCTCTCTATCTTTTTTCTTCTTTGATGCCAGGCCTATTAAAATTCCCCATAGGAAAGCCTTAAGCGCTCCCCAAATCATATCCAGCCGGTTGGTGGAATTAGAATTGTTTACAATAAACTCAGATATTTGTGATGAGATATAACTTACTACATTAGTGTCTCTTAATAACTGGTTGTTAAGTTTCCATCTATTACCTTTTTTAGGAAGGGAAGCGAAGGAGATTGAGGAGGATACCAGAGAGTGATCAGATGGGGACCCAGCAAGAATTTCAGCATCTAATACCCCTGGCAGAAGGTTACGTGAGACTAAAATATAATCAATTCTAGATGCTGAGGCATGAACTTGTGAAACAAAAGTAAATTCATGGGTATTTGGATGGAGGATGCTCCATACATCAGAGAGACCTGAAAGGTCTAAGAGCTCATGAAGTGCTCTTTGGGCTGGGGAAGGACCCTTGTTAGAGGGATTAGATTTATCTAGCCTCAAACCAAGTGTTAAATTTAAATCCCCTCCTATAATAATAGGGATGTCAAGAAATGGGGATAATGCATCCATTAACTGTAGGAAAAAGGCAGGTGTATCAGTGTTCAGGCCATATACCGATCCTACCAAAATGTCCAGAGTGTGTAGTTTCCCTTTCAGCAAAATATATCTTCCGGCAGTATCCTGTATCACCTGAAGAGGTATAAAGGGCACAGCTCTATGAACCAGTACCATTACACCTCTACTTTGTGTACTACCTTGGGAAGCGAACACCTGTCCTATTTGTAAACGTCTCATACAAATACTCTCATTGCTAAGCAGGTGAGTCTCCTGCAGAAATATTATATCCGCCTTTAATAAATTTAAATGTTTTAAAATGTTATATTGTTTGGATTTCTGACATGCCCCCTTAATGTTCCAACTTATAAATCTGATAATTCTAGACAGCTCTAACTAAAAAACTGAAATTATAACCATCTACCCCGGCGGAGTATGTCTGTTCCTCCTTTATTTCCACATGTAGTTTGTGCATCCCACCCTAACCCAGCACCCTAGGTTAAACTCTCCCATTAATACTTCTTCCCAATCCTGACTACCCAAAAAACCCAAACCCTCCCCCTTCCCACCCGATCCATCACGGTCCATGACAGCAGTTCACCGCTAATCCCTTTCATCTCCCCACCCATCCCTGCCCCAAATTATCCAGAATCTAAACCACCCATTTGTCAGTAAATCCTATGAAACATAACATGACCATCCTACTCTTAGCTCTTTACTATGAAACTAGATGCAAAACCAATAAACCGGTATGTTTCCCTTGTTTGAATTGTTTAACTCATCCCCTATAACATTAAGGCTCATACTGTGTACAACAAGAGTCCAAGACATGTGATAGGCATTCAAATAAGGAAAATTAGTCCATTTCTCTGATCGTTTGAACTAATTTAAAATGAGCTTAATCAGTCCCAATAACGCCAACGCATGCTTCACAATCAGGCGTTTCTCCCAACAGGAAAAAAGAATAAAAATAGCCTTACTATAAATCCTAATGCGTATGAGTTACGATCAGGTTTGAGGAGAGAGAACTAAATTAGTGACATGCGTATTGAAATCAACAAAATATATTGCGGGCTAAACCGCTAATTGTCCTGTGCTGACATCGAAAGTCCTCTTATGAATGACTCAGGCTCCATCTACTGGTTAGAACATAGTAAGTCCTTGCGTCTTCTATCCAGAGACTCACAACCGAAGAATTCTCAGCACTTTCTCTAGTGAGCTAAATGACAAATGGGCGAGTAACCAGCCAGCAAAAATATATTCTGCCCATGTCTATTAAAATATCCCACCGGTCTGTCGATTCAAGCTCGCAGACACTGCACACCCCTAAAACCCCTCAGTGCGCGATATGTAGTAAGTCCAGGGATAAATAACCAGTCAGAGAACTGTGAGGATCTCGGTTCTTACCCCACTACAGCAGACATTTAAACAGGCAGAAGGCAAATGAACCGGAGAGGCGTTTAAACTCTAACCAAAACCCTGGGCTGGGTTACTGAACATAACCAACTATTTCGTTCAATAGCAACTATATACTTCTCACCACCATGGAGAGACTGCTTCAAACCCTCAGGTAGCTTTGAAAAGATTAGGAAGTGCTGTTTGAAGAACTGCCGTCGCTATCTCCACACTCTCATAAGATTTCCAGGCGTCCGCTGTATATACCTGGAGTTTAGCCGGATAAGACATTTTAAATTTAATACACGCCACAATTAATTTGCTGACCAGCGGGTGGAAGGCTGCTCTGCGTTGGCGAACTGAAAGTGGGAGATCCTGAGTGACTCTGATCTTTGAGCCCTCCCACTGCAATTCTTTCGTTTCTTTAGCTTTCATGATAAATAACTGCCTCTCCTGATAATTAAGAAACTTAAAAATTAAGGTCCGAGGAGGTGCTCCCTGAGGCGGTACAGGACGCAGAGCGATGAGCTCTTTCAATACTGTAACAGGATCTGAAGGGTTAGGGTCCTGCAACTTTTTCTACAAATTTCTGGACAAATTTTATGGGATCCGGTCCCTCCTCTTTTTCGGGTAAGCCAATGATTACTGCGTTGTTGCAGCCGCTTCTACCCTCGAGATCCTCCACGTTCAGGTCGAGCTTAGCCAGACGTTGATTAATTTGGCCTAGCACGGGGTCTATTTTTTCAGCCTGGGTGTCCAGAGAGCGTATACGTACTTCATTATCAGCGGTTCTGCACGATAATTCTTCTAGCGCCGAGGTAATGCTTTTAATCTCACTTGTAAGCTCTTGCACTTCAGCTTTAAATGGACGAAACTCCTCCAAAAATTTTGAGAGTGTTAAAGGTTCTTCCCCCACAGCACTCGAGGTAGGTCCCTGAGGGTGTTGTATAACCGAGGCCTTGGACTTTTTCAGGGCCTTCTCCAGTGTAGCCGGTGGTGTGTGTCTTGGTAAGGCTTTAGGCATTTCTGCTTCCATCGGATTCTCTGCAGGATAGGAATCGACTAATGAATACTTATAGGCAGAAAAATAATAAAAGTCTTGCTGGATCCGTCGATTTGGAGTGTTAGATAGGAAGGTTAAGGGAGAGCTCTTAGGGAACACAGCTAGCTAGTGCTCTGCATCACGTGACTCCCCAGCAGTGCACACATTCAATAACCCAGAGTGGTGTGCAGCACATGGAATTCCAGCAGCAGATTTAGCATGGAATGACCATTCCGCTGGCAAAATTTCTGCTGGAATTTTATTGGTTCTTCTGAAAAATTCAGCTGGCTGCAATCCAGAGAATAATATTCCTCTGAACAGCATTTTTTCCACAGAAAATCATTCCGCAACCATTTCCACAGAAAATATTGAGATATGTGGAATAAAATTCTGCAGAAATGTTGTGGAGAAACTAATTCTACATTTTCTGCCGCAGAATTCTGCCATTCCATTTCAGGCAAAATGTTTCAGAATTTCAGCGGACTTTTGAAAATTCTACAAAATTTAATTCCTCTAGAATTAGAAAAATTCCACACAGTACCAGTAACTCATTGAAAAATTCTAAACCACTAAGTTGGAGGAACACTTTAATGTGACCTGCACTGCATTTGTACAGTAGGTTTTGATCATTCCTGCTTTCTCTGACTCTTGTCCACTAGTATATGTTCAGGATTTCTAATCTTTCCTGATAGGTCCTACCTTGCAGCTGCTGGATCATTTGTGTTTTTTATCCTTGCCTTATTCTTTTTAAGATGGGTTCCAAATCAGCATACAATTCAGACCTAACCAATAACCTGGTTAGAAGACTAGAGAAGGGCTCACATGATCCCGCTCCACAAGAGAGGTAGCAGGGAGAGGGCAGGGAACTACAGACCAGTCAGTCTTACCTCAGTTGTGGGCAAGATTATGGAGGCGCTCCTTAAGAAAAGGATAGTGAAACACCTGAAATTCCACAGAAGCACAGGATCCAAGACAGAATGGGTTTACAACATGAAGGTCTTGTCAAACTAATGTCATAGATTTCTTTGACTGGGTAACCAGAGTGGTGGACCAAGGGGGAGCAGTTGATGTCGCCTACCTTGACTTCAACAAAGCTTTCAGTACTGTTCCACATAGAAGATTGATTAATAAGCTGGGTAGGCTCAGGGTGGGTCAGAAGTTGGTCAACTGGGTGGCAAACTGTTTGACAGGCAGAAAACAGAGAGTGGTGGTAAACGATATACAGTCAGAAGTGATGCAAGTCACAAGTAGGGTGCCTCAGAGATCAGTCCTGGGGCCAGTCCACTTCAATATCTTCATCAGTGACATTACAGATGGACTGGGGGGTAAGGTTTGTCTGTTTGCAGATGTCACCAAGATCTGCAACAGAGTAGATGATCCAGATGGGTGGGTAGAAAGAGAAGAGATCTGGATAAACTGGCAAAATGGTCAGAAGAGTGGCAACTGGGGTTTAATGCAAAGAAGTGCAAGATCATGCACATGGGGAAGAGAAACCCTGAAGCCACCTATAGGTTGGGAAGAGAGTTGCTGGCAGTCACAATGGAAGAAAGAGACTTGGGCATCATCATCATCACAGACAACCTGAAATCATCCAAGCAGACCGCTAAAGCAGTAGGTAAGGCTAGGGGGATGTTGGGGTGTATTAGTAGGGGTATCACAAGTCATAAGAGGGAGGTAATAATCCCTCTTTACAAGACACTGGTTAGCTCCATCTGGAGTACTGTGTGCAGTACTGGAGGCCACACCTTCACAAGGACATTAACAAAATTGAAGCAGTCCAAGAAGGGCAACCAAAATGGTGCAGGGACTGCATCAGAAAATATATGAGGACAGATTAACGGAACTCAATATGTATACCCTAGAGCAAAGGAGGGATAGAGGTGATATGATTGAAACATTCAAGCACCTTAAGGGCATTAACAAGGTGAAAGAGTCTAACATGTTACAATATAAGAAAAATAGCAGGACAAGAGGACACAGCATGAGATTAGAGGGAGGCTGATTAAGGGGTAATGTGAGGAAATTCTTTTTCACAGAAAGGGTGGTGGATGCATGGAATGGCCTACCTCAGGAAGTGGTAGATATGAATACAGTGCAAGGCTTCAAATAGGCATGGGATAGGCATAAGGGAGCAAAACAGATAAGTATGAGTAGATAGGCCATTGACAGAGCAAATGCCGATGGCACATTCATGAGGTAGAAAAAGAAATGGACAGACTGGATGGGCCTTGCGGTACTTATCTGCCATCAACTTTTATATTTCTATGACCCAGTCTGATACATCCATCTCAGAATCCCATTAGCAATAGCTTTCCTGTATGCTGCCCCACCTTGATAAAATAATTTCAAACTGTTGCTTCTTATAAACCCTCGGTCCCTTTTCTCTTTTGAATGTTCTTCTATGACTTCATTGAGGTCATATTATACCTCAAATTTTTGCTGCCAGTGTACATCAACTTTACATTTTCAGTGTTGAATTTTTCCAGACAGATTCTGAACTACTGCTCCAGCTTTTTTACATCCCTTTCCATACTTTTAATCCCATCATAATTGTTTACTTGGATGAGGAGCAGATCATACAGGATCTCTTGAGAGTAAAGAGGTACTTCTGGATGGATGGGGCTCATGCAGTCCAGAGGATTGTGACAGCCTATTTAGTGAAAGTACTAAGGTTGCAGTTGAGCTGGTTGGCATGATGAAAGAGTAATTTTGGAGTGAAAGCATCAGTAGTGTTCAGTACATCAATTGTAGGAAACCCTCCTGTGCTTAGATCATCGAGTGTTGATTGTTTTTCTGTGCATTTTGAATGTAAATTTAGAACATTCAGTCTCTGTACTGACAGACACTGCTGAAGTGTGCTTCAGGGGAGGGGCATATCTGTGGTGGAGTGAGATTCTCATGAGAAAGGCAGTCTTTCTAACTGTTTGTACTAGTAGTGTGTGTGTTAGTATTTGTGAGTTTATGTACACAACAGTAATACTTGAAGTAATTTTTGATAATTATTTTCTGTTTGTTTTGGTGCAGTGCATATTTTCATTCTGTTTAAAAGATTTGGTTATACAGTGTACTGAACTGTTAAATGTTCTGTGCATTACCTGTCGTGTATGAGTGTGTATGCATGCCATAAAGTCAGACATATTTTATTGTGCCACACTTTAATCGCAGCACCCTGAATCTATTATCTGTTTGCAGTATTTTTTACTGCTTCGTTCTGTCTACGTAGTGGACTGGTACTGCAGCGGTCCCCCCAACCCATGAAAGGTATTGTTTTTCCAGTTTTGGATTTGTGTGAACATTGTTTATGGCAGTGTTGTTGTGCCTGTGTGGCTGCTTCTCACGAGTGCGCAATCTCCCTCTGTACATTTGCATCTGTTTAGGGTTTAGTCTGCATCTGTAAGCCAGAGTTGTTGTGTTTTGGCTTCCCATCCACCACAATGATCAGAAATCTAAATTTGTTGTGAATTTTCTGTGTAAGCTGCAAAGATGTTTCTGGCCATGGCACTGCTGCAACTGGCAAGAGTGGCCATGGGCATACTAGTACACAGCATAAGTGCACTGTTGATGCCAGTAAAGGGATTTCTCTGATTATGTTTTTCACAGTGCAATCAGTTGCTTCAATGATGGTTGCAGATGCTGTTGTCCCCACTGGTGGTGGTATTGAAGCTGCTGATGACATGAGTATTGCCCCAAATTCAACCTGTGACAATGTAGCTGGTTTCCAAAATATTGCTGAGTCTAAACTCATGAGTCAAATTCAGAGTGTAGTTGATGTCATACTCCCCAACCCGACATCCTCCCCATCCCCGTCCACACAGTATTTGAACATAATTTTGATCCTGACAATGACTCACAATGTCATGTTTCCAGCGATGAGCCATGTGATCTGCAGACTGTAACACGCGTGATCTGTGGGCTGTTTCACTTATGACTCACTTCGCGTGCAACAGAAACCAACGCGAAGTCACCATAATGCAAAGTCATAATGGGGCGAAGTCATTATAAGGCGAAGTAGTGTAATTCTATGAGGACTTCACATAGCGTTCAGTGGCGTGGAGTGGATGACTTCACCCCAGCTTCACTGGTGGAGTTAAACTTCACTGCATCTCTACTCACCTATGGCTTAGTTAAGGTGTTTATTTATTCGTCATATTTATTGAGCTGTTTATAATATGGGCATAAGCTAATGTTTGGTTATCAACGTACTGTAATCTGTTTAGTGCTGCTGTATTATTGTATTTCATAAGGCATCCTGAACCTGAGGGTTAGAGCATCAATAAATGCAATAACTACTACTACTACTGACCTGCACTAACCCAGACTCAATATCACTTTTATATATATATATATATATATATATATATATATATACATATATATATATAATTAAAGAGTACAGGCACAGGACATCAGACAAAAACAGAAACATTGCTTGATTTAGTGCAGCCATTTTTTGATAATCTTTGGTTAGAGTCCTCATAGGTGCAACTGAAAGTGAGAGAGAGGTGAGCTGAGTTAATTTATAATTAGAAATTATCTTAAAGAATGCAAGAAAAACAAGGTTTATGTTCCTTTTAATGTTCATCTTCATATTAGTAAATGTTATTGTTTTATTTCTATCATTTCTGTTTCTATAATATTGTTCAAACAATGTGTTCCCAAGAATATTGACTTGGTGCAAGAAAGTTAAATTAAAGAGACAGTTGCTAATGCAGTTAGTCTGATTAAGGCATGTATCATACCTGAATGTACATTTCATATTTTAGAGGGCTATCTGGAGTTTCACACACATTATCTATCTATCTATCTATCTATCTATCTATATCTATCTATCTATCTATCTATCTATCTATCTATCTTTATCACTTTACTTGCACACTACTGAAGTTCCTGGAAATACAGTCAGGCCTCGTTTGCCTGTGCTCTCTCAACTGCTGTACATCATTCCTCTTGGAAAGGTTTTCCTACATGAACAGCTGTCACTCAGAATAAATAATTGCTGCCTTATGTACCCATTGGACTACCATGATAATGCTGACATTTTGTTAAAAATCAGAGTTAGGTAAAGTTAAAAACCAATTAGTTACAAATAACAGAAAAAATACTTCAATGGAGTCTTGTCAGCTTCATATAATTCAGTGAGATAATTTTTAAGCTTTTAGTTCTTAAGATGTTGAATAAACAAATAAATAAATGTGGGTGTCCTAATCTAAATCAAGAAGTAGATCAGGCTATGAAAATATATTCTCAGGGCCAAAAGAGAAATATTTTATATAGTGAGTAAAGCTCAAAACTAGCACATTTAAATGAATGTAAGGAATGTGATTGTGTTTAAACCTATGGGAGGGCTAAAGCCCAAGGTTCAATGTGGGAGAATAGCTCCTCCCACTTCCCTAACATAAGGAAAGCCTCTCCCAGAACTCCTTGCTTACAGTGTGATTTGTTCTCTGAGCTCTTGCTTGGCTTGTGTGGCTGTGCCTTCTCCCATTTCTTCATAGCTGCTGCCTGTCCTGTCTCTGGTTAGCCTTCCCTTCTTCCCCTTGATGTTTCCTTGTTCTTTTGTTCTTGCTCCCCACCCTACCTGTTCTGCTTCATTCATTCCTTGCTCGTTTTGCGTTGTCAGCTCTTTGTCTTCCTTCCTGCTTTCCTTGGCTGCTCTCCCCAAGGCTCTCCATTCCCTGGCCCGTTTCCATGTTCTGCTCCTCAACGCCTGCCCTCCCCTGGCTCTGTCCTTGCTCCTTCTGTCTCTCTCCTGTCACCTTGGTTACCCTGCTCTGTGCTGTTCCTGTCCCATTGTCTGCTCTGTTTTTGCTGTCTCTCCTTTTTTATCTTTTCCTCATTTCCCTGCTGTCCCCTCCCGCTTGCTGCTCGTGCTGCCCTGCACTGTTTTCCTCCCGCTGGACTGGCTTCCTCTCATTCCACCCCCACCACCGATCTGGCTACTGTCCTGGCACTGCATTTCCTCCAGTTCCCCGGACCTCCTCCCATTCCATTTTTGCTTACCTTGCACTTCTTTGCATTGTTCCCATTGCCAGTGCTCCTCCATGCCGTTCTTCTCGGCAGCTGTCTCCTGGTCCTGCCCCCACTCGGGGCTCCCCCTCCATTGCTTCCCCTGCTTCTTCCTGTTCCCTAGTTCCTTTGTTCCCCTGACTCCTGGTCCTCTCCCTTTAGTTCCCCTTTGCACTCACCTCTCTGGCAGCCTGCCGTCATCCTAGACTTAACCACTCTGCCACTCTCCCCTGCCTGGTTCCTGCACTTATACCCATCATTTGTGTGTTCTCTGCTTGCTGTTTGGCTGCTCCCTGCTGCACTCCTTTTTCTTCTTCCCTTGGTGCTGTGACTTTTTTGAGCCTTTGCTCAGTGCTTTATCCTACCACCTTTCACTTACCTCTGTCTTAAAGTGACAGACACATCAATTCATCACCTCCACCTGGTCTACGACCCAGTCTCCTACTGCATGCCAACCAATCACAGCTCCCTACTGCCTTTCTAGTGGCCGATACATTACTTGTCTCCCTCTGGTCACTTCAAACTTGCATTGCATACTCCTTGACTCCTTGTCTGCCCTGCCTTCACCTACCTACCACCTGTCTGTACTTCTTCCATCATATATATTGTCCTGCATCCTACCATCCATAACCCTTGTGGCTCCTCCTTGCCTGTTCCTCATCAGCTTATCCATTTTTTTCTTTTCTACAGCAGATTACCTTGCTTTCCTGCTAGCCCATATCAGCAGTTTTCCAGACTCCGTCCCTAACTCGTACCTTGTAGGGTACCGAGCGAAGGTAGGCTCGCCCTGTCTACTGGGAATGGGACCCGCCACACCTCACTACTACCTGCTACCAGACGACTCCGACCCTAACTCATACCTGGTGGTATTGGAGTGAAAAATAGACCTATTTGGCTACCAGGGCTGGAAGTGCATCTCCTTCATTTTCATCAATTGACTCTTCTACTACATCAGTCCTTGTTCTCCATCCGTAGCCCTGCCTATCAAGGTTCAGTTGATGATGGTGGCCCATTTTCTTGGATGGGAGCCCAGGGATCGTACTTTTCTTCCCTAATGCTCCCCTTATTTACCCACAGGTTTCTACATCCTTGCTGTGGTTTTCTATCTCCCTCAGAGGTGGGAACTTACTCCAAAGACCCTCAGCTACTGCCCAATTGGACATTATTTCCTCCACTTCAGCTGATCATGGATGCAAACCCTTCCACTGATCCTGTCTATGCCTCTTCTGTTAGCTCTGATGCTCAGCCTCAGCAGACCCCTGGCCAAACTCCTGCCTCTCAGAAGAGTAAGTCCAGGTCTAATTTTTTCATCTCAGATTGGACTGTTCCTTGACTAGTCACCAAACTCAAGAACCGTGTCATCTCTCATGTAACTGCCACCTGAAAACAGGAACTGTATGACCTCTTCATCACTTCTCAATCCAGGCTGGCTCAACCTTCAGCTCCTGATCAACCCGATCCTACTGCTGCAGGCTCTTCCATGGTGGAAATCTAAGACTTTATGGCCAAATTTAATCATCTGTTTCCAACTTGGATTCCCACATGACTGCACTGGAAGCTTGCCTCCCTGTTGCTCTTGCTTCTCCATCTGCTTCCACAGCTTTAGTGGTCCTTCCATTCACCAGTCAGGCCCCCACTGTTCCAGTTCCTGTTTCTCCAGCTCCACCTACTTTGACATCCAGCACTACGGTGCCTCCACTGACCATAGGTATGCCACGTCCTGCTCATTCTCCAATCATTACACCAGTTCAGTTCATTCCACCTCATCTCCATAGGGACATCATTGATGGGAAAGATGTAAACTTAGCCTCCCTCCTCATCTCATTGCAGGACATGGTCAAAAATAGGATTGTCTCCTGTGACAAAATTTCTGTCATCCTCAAGTCCAAGGACCCTTGTCTCCTCTGCAAACTGACTCTATCAGAATTTATACTAGCCTTCAGCCTGTATTGCAATATCCTCTGTTCCACATTTCCATCGAGGTGCGAGGAACTTGACTCCTATCTGTATCTCATTACTGATCTCAGTGTTCATTATGGGGGAACTCACGTCTATCATTACCACAGGTCTTTTTCAGCTAAGGTTGTCGTTATACCATCAAACTGAAGTGGGCAGTACTAGACATTGAGCTCTTTTGCCGTCATTTTGCTGAACAATGAGCCTACTCCTGCTCTCTGTGTGGCTCTTTTAATCATTTTGCATGCCTTTGTCCCTTGTCTGTCTCTGCTTATTCCACATCCTCCAATAACCTCAGTTCTGATCTGCTGCTAGCCTCTCCCACCAACTCTGCACCTAGGCTGCTTTGCACCATTTCCAACCCTGCTGCCTGCTTGGATCTCCATGACCATTAAGTGAAGTACTTCAGTGGCAAAGCTGTTTGTAACAGCTTTAATGAATCTGGATGCCCTATCCATGTCTGCACACTTCTGCACATTTGCACCTTCTGCAGTGAGGCCCATGCCACTACATTTTTTTTTACTACTGATTTTTATGGATTATTTGGTTTTTTATATGGATTCTCACCTGTGAACAAATTTGACTCCTTCCCAGTGGACTGAAGACTTTTTTTTTTCCTGAGCTGGACAGTGAGGTGGTGAGAGGACCTTGTGTCTATTCATTTTATTTACTTTACTGTCTTCCTCCATCTCTTGGTCATGAGATGACTGGTGGTGGGGGGGAAGGGTTATGTTATTTTATATGTTAAGTGGGAATTGTTTATTTTGAAATATTCTGCAGTGAGAGTGCTGAATTATTTGTTTTGAAATATTTTGTTTTAATATTTTGCAGTGAGAGTGCTGAAATATTTTCTTTTCTTTTTAAAGAGCCCTCTGGTGGTGAGAGAGCTGGAGGGGGGGTGATTTTATTTTATTTTATTGTTTTTCTCTTCTCCCTGGTTGTGAGAGGACTGGGGGGGGGAAGGG
Source organism: Neoceratodus forsteri (assembly GCA_016271365.2). NCBI lineage: Eukaryota > Metazoa > Chordata > Ceratodontiformes > Ceratodontidae > Neoceratodus > Neoceratodus forsteri. The sequence continues at coordinate 824,769,776 of CM028132.1, read as the reverse complement.
ATGTGTTATTGTATATTTTAGTTTGAGTTGTCTGATTTGATTTTATTTATATTTATTTTATTTTCTTCTCGCTGGGATTGACTTGATTTTCTTCAAGGTGGGGTTGGAAAGTTATTGGTTTAGTTTAGATTATTTATTTAATTAAATTTATTTTGGGGTCTGTTTGGATTTTTTAGTGTTATTGTGTTGTTTTTAGCAGTTTTGTAGCGGCATGTGCCGGCCTATTACCCACACGGTGGTGCGCTATTCATCCTCCTTTTTTTTACGCCCTCTGCCCTTTTTATCCTCCCCCTCTCCATTATGATATATACCAATGTCGTAGAGCATTGGGAATTGCTCAAAGGAGAGGCAGGAGGGTGGGGGGCTGTGAACCAGGGAGGATGGACGAGGGGGGGGCTTTCGTGTCGAGGTTGTTAGATCTAGAAGGTGTCCTGGGGTGAAATGGAACCCAGATAATGTTTTGCCATGTCTGGTGCCCGTACCAAGGGCACTATGAAATTAAGTAGGCAGATGAGCTTGACAGCCTCCGAGGTTCGTTCATCTCAGGCGGTGTTATGCAATGGTAGGTCCGTCAGAAACAAGACTAGCATCATAGCTGATCTTGTTAGTTCGGTGGACTTGGCTTGCATCACCGAGACCTGGCTGGATGAAAATCCAGGCCCCACATTGGAAGCTATGACTCCAGCCGGGTATTCGGTGATACACCACCTGAGATTGGACCGCAGGGGTGGGGGATTGCAGTCTGTTTTAAGACAGAATTGGGCCTCACGAGCATGGTTGCGGGGGAGGCTGAGTCCTTTGAGTGCACAGTGGTAGCGGGTGTTGGCCTTCAAATCGTACTCATCTACCGTCCACCAGGAATTGGAAAACGGTTCTTACAAGAAGTGGCAGACTTCATCGTTGACATGTTATTTGAGTCACCCAGATTGATGGTTCTGGGTGACTTCAACACCTGGATCGACGCTGAACTCTCACAATTTGGTAATCACTTCCTCAATTAATGATCTCTTTGGGCTTTACACAGGTGGTTTCCACGCTACTCATAAATCTGGGCACTCTTTGGACTTAGTCTTTCTCTAGGGATTGATGTTTTCCAATTTGGGGGTGGAACCAGTCATTTGGTCAGACCACTACACAGTGAGGTTCAATTTTAGTCAACAGCTTAATCTGGTTCTATGGTCAGTTGGCATTCATCTGTATCCCCCTCCCCCGGGTCGTGCCTGAAAATAGGCAGTATTTGTCTAGTGCACTTACCCGGTCAACAAAAACTAAATAAATAAAAAATAAAAATATGTCAGCTGGTAAGCATATAGGTTGCTTGGCTCACAGGGCAGTAACTTGAGAGCACTAGTATGCATGTAAAATTGTCAGTGACAGCTTGACACTGAAAGCATAACCATGGACTATAACTGATTTGGCACCCCTGAAGCATTATGCAATGAGCACTTACCACCCAATTGTGTGTTAGCAATGCTGATGTTCTGTACTGCACAATGAAAAGACAATCAAAATAGTCAAAACAAAGGTGACAATGGGGTGGCTGAGTAACAGTTTAGGTTTGAATGTAATTAATGAATGCCATTCTGCACTATATGAAATGCAGCCTTACACAGTGATGAGATTATGAGTGGAATAATAGCTCTATGTGGCCAACCTCAATTTGGAGAGACTGGGCTAAGCTCCTGCAAGTCTGGAAAAGCACTGTTTTGAATTCATAGTGTTATATTTTGAGTGATGGATACGTGCAGTCAGAGAAAGGACAGTAGCAGGATAATTTATTAATTTGCATATTAATGGTGACTGAAAAGGGCACACACAGAGAGTGCTAAATTCTTGCCTTTCTCCTCTTCTTATGCTTCCTGCCGAAGTCTACGTATAAGTTTCCATGCACACATTACCCAGATCCTCTTATATTGAGTGGAACACCACTTTCTTATCCCCTACTGTATCACTGACGGACAAGACTGAACCACAGTGGACTCTGCCTGATATTGCTTGCACCACATCCTCCTGACATAGTATACTCCTGCCTTCAGAAGCAACTACTTTAATTAATCCAACAGATTGGCCACCACTACCTTCCCCCCGATCTACTCCAAGAACATGTCCTTAACATGGTTAAGTCACTCAAAACTGAACTCTAGGGTCATTGGCTCATTTATTTTTTACTATTTATTTGATCCTCAGTTTACAGACCTTTGACTCCATAGAATCACTTACAAGGCACCTCGTCAAAGAGGCAAGACATCACAGCAAACAAAACAGGAAATAACATAACAATGAGATTAAAAAATAACAAGTGTTAACAAGATTGACTGATGGTACAAACATGTGGTAATGGTAGATCACAAGTAGTCATAATACACACAGTACACGAGTACCACGTCAAGTAGCAACCAGAGGTAGTTTATTACGATAGTCAAGAGATGTTGAGCTGAGACCCCAGGCATCTACAGCAAAAGTAGACAGGGCTGACCCAGGCTAGGAGTGAAGGTGGGGAATATGCCAGTTTCAACTGCAGCAGTGCTTGTCAGATGGTTTTGAGAGAGACATTGAAAGGACCAAGCATGAGTGGGTCAGCTATGTTGGCTGGGAGGAAGTGAACCAGGAGGAGCTGGTAGAAGGATCTCGGGGCCATGAGGTCATTACCCTGGGGACAATAAGGGAGGTTTGACAGTGCTGCGGGTGGGGACTGAGGGGAGACATGCCAGGGTGGTGCTGGCCAGAGGGAGAAAGCCCTAGCAGTGTCTTTTTACAAGAAGGCAGGTTTGGGCAGGAGTCTTTCTTCAAGGTTGATCAGAGTCAGTGGTGGAGTACAGTGAGACACATATGGGTGCACCAAGGTGCTCCTCAGCAGTAAACTCTACAGGCCCTTGTTTACATAGGAAACATAAGTTGATGGCAGATAAAGACCTTAAGGCCCATCCAGTCTGCCATTTTTGTACCATATAAATGTGCTATCGGCCTGTGCTCTGTCTGTGGCCTATCTATGCATACTCATCAATATTGCTCCCTTATGCCTATCCCATGCCTGTTTCAAGCACTGCACTGTATTCATATCCACCACTTCCTGAGGTAGGCCGTTCCATGCATACACCACCCTTTCTGTGAAAAAGAAATTCCTCGCATTACCCGTTAATTGGCCTCCCTCTAATCTCATGCTGTGTCCTCTAGTCCTCCTATTTTCCTTATACTGAAACATGTGGGAGTCTTTCACAGGAAACATAGGACTTACACACAAGCAAGATAAGGAAACAACTTGGCTTCTTTGTATGCCCATTTTCACTACCTAGAGGATAAGCTGCAGATCCTATTTAAGCAACAGCCTATTCTTCCTACCCCCCACAAAATTGCCTTTGCCATCTGTCACATGCATTCTTTAATTCTCTCACAGTTTAGACACCCCAACCTACTCAGGAAGACTATTCCATGCATCCACCACCCTCTCTAGTGAAATACATACCTCATATTGCCCCAACCTTCCCCACTTTCTTCAAATTGTGTCCCTTGTTCTTGTGTCCCTGGACCTACAACTGATTCCACTGAGGTGCTTAAAGTTTCCAATCATATCCTCCTCTACCTCCTTGCCTCAAGGGTATACATGATTAGGCTACCTTTAGTCTCTCCTTGTATGGCTTCTCACTTGCAGACCCTACCATTTCTAGTTGCACTCCTTTGAACTGCCTCCACCCTGTATGTATCTGTGAGGAGATGGGGTGTCAGAACTGGACATGTACTCCAGATGGGGTCTCACCAACTGTCTGTACAGGTGGATACAACTTGTTGTTCAGCTGGTGACAATCCCCTCCCTATACATCCAAGTATCCCCCAGCACACCCCAACACCTTCTCACATTGCTTGCCAACCTTAGGGGTCATCTGATAAGAGTACCCACAGTCCCTTTCCATTTTTGTTGTTGTTAATACCTCCCTCCATTGTGTAATCTTCCCTGGGTTTTGTTCCCAGGTGCATTGTTTGCACTTCTCTCCACTGAATCAAGCAGCCATGCACGGACCGCTCCTCCAACCTTATCAAGTCCCTACTCATCCTTTCCCATGCACTCCTTGAGTATCAACCCTGTTGCAGATCTTTGAGTCATGTGTAAGAAGGCATACTTTTCCCTAAGTCCATCCCAATGTCCTTATAAAGACATTAAAAAGAAATGGAACCAGTACTGAACCTGCGGTACCCCTCAGTAACCCCTCTTTCTTCAGAGTGGACGCTCACTATAATTACCTTCTGTGTCCTGTTGTCCAGCCTCCCTCACGAGTAGGTTCCAAAACTAGCTGTCTGAGGCATGCCACCCGAAGGGCATCGACAATGGCACTGCTTTTGGAGGTTGTGGCAGCAAAGGTGCTCCAGTTAACATCTAGCATATTAAGGTCCCCCATCAATGGTATTTCCCCTTTGTCTGCCATCCTAAGTATGCCTTATATCATATCCTTGTCCATTCCCTACCCCTGACATGGGGGTCTGTGTACAACCCCTGTGTGGATTGTGGTGCCATTTCCAGTCTCTCAGGTGACCCACAGTACCGCCCTTCCTCCCTGTTTACTTTTCTGTTGAGTTCCTTTTATCCCTTCCATTACATAGAGAGCACTTCCACCCCCTCTTCTCCCTTCCCTGTCCCTCCTGTAGGTTGGGTGCACTGGTATGTTAACATCCCAGTCATGGTTCTCTGTGTACCATGTTTCTGTGACTGCTACAATATCCAGGCACCCCTCTTTCATCAAGGCTATCAGTTCAGGGAGCTTGTTGCCCAGACTATGGGCATTGGTACTCATAATCCTACATTTATTGATGGCCTTACCCCTTTTAGCCCCTATCCCTGTCCTTACTGCCTTTTTCTGCATTTACCCATCCTGCTCCCTCATTAACTCTTTACCATGGCATTTACCTCTAACTAGCGTGTTTTTGTGGGGGGCCTGGATTTCCTGCTTCTTTGCAGTGCCCCTGGCTAGTTCAAATGCTTGCCAATGAATAATTTAAACCTATCCCTTAGGATCCTGGTTTCACTCCAGGACAGATGCAGAACATCACACCTGTATAGGCCTTGGTTGCCTCCAGGGTACCCCAGTCCCAGTGAAGCCAAACCCTGAGCTCTGAAACAGTTTTTCAATCTCTGATTGAATCCCATGGTGTGTGGAGCACCCGCCTCACACCCATGCCATGAACAGGCACACCTCAGAAAGGTTACAGTGCGTGCTGTTGGTCTAAGGCCCATCCCCATCTCCACAAATGCATCTTGCACTGCTCTGATGCAGTGTGCAACTATATGTAAGTGTGTGGTAGCACTGCAAGTGCACTTTGCTTCTTATAGCAAACAACCTCATGAATATTCAATTGATAAATAAGCAATCCACAACTCTTTTATATGGATCAAGCAGAAATACTTAGTGTGATGTAACAGTAGGCAAAGACTAGCACCACAGAAGGGATAAAAATTACGATCTGAAGTCATCTGCCACATTTACAGTGACTGAGCAAAACAATAGCATCTGAAATATACAGTGCACAGTCAGTGTAATATATCGAGGTCTTGACATCGACATCCAAAACACATTTTACATGAAATGCAAAATAGTGGTACAGTAACGATCATCATTTTGACCCGTGGCTAGTGAAAGTCTGTACCCATGTGGATACATGTAAACTAAATAAACTACCACAGAAAGTAGTGGTAGCTATCACAGTAGTGGACTCAAAATGCATGGGATAGGCACAAAGAGAACTAGAAGTGGAAGGAGAAGATTAAGCCAATGACAGAATAGGGTCAGTGGATATAGGCAGGAATATGGGAAGACTGGATGGGCCTAGTAGTCCTTATATGCTCTTACTTACTATATTGCCTTGTTACCAAGAGATCGCTCACCTCTCTACAACACATCGGTTCCCCGCAGCTTGTGTCTGCAGTATATAGGCACATGCCCACAATTGGATGGCATATGGGATAGAAATTGCATTTCAGAAGTTTGTACCTCTGCACCAATCGAAGTTGTACACTATTATAGTAATGGTCTTTGGGGGCATCAGTCTGAACCAGTCATCTGAAGGTGGTGGCTCCTCTGTCTCTGGAGTGAGGAGTTCTGGACCAATCATCCGCTGCTGCCAAGAGGAAAGGCTGCTGCTGAGGGGCAAAAAGAAGTTTTACCATAGAGTCTGTCTGCATGTAAATGTTACATGCATTCAGAAAACACTGCAATGCCAACTTTACATGCAGCTTTCTCAGTTCACATAGATGTACGTGAATTTTGATTTGTTACATGATTCACGTACATCTATGCATGAATGGGAACCCTGTTCTTCCGGTATGATCTGTTTAACTGTATGTTATGTCACAAATGCAATTGTAAAAATATTTATGCTATTATTTGTAACTGTATGTCTTGTTACATTTGTAATTGAATATGTAATTTCTTGAAAATGTAAAATGTCTAACTGTATGTCTAATTATTCAGCCAAATTACTCCCCCCCCCCCCGTGTGGTCCTTGGAGGCGAGCAAATTGTTGTTCAGTATGCATATGTAGGTTAGGGAGAAAAGATAGAATTTAGGAAGTGTAAGAAAACACAGGAGCAGGACAGAGAACTGTACCAGTTAAGGCAGAAAGAAGCAGGAGGTAATCAGAACTGCAAAGGCCAAAACTGAGGAAAGATAATAACTCAGTTAAGAAGGGGATTAAACCTTTATAGGTATATCAGGAGCGAGAAAGACAAAGGAGGGATAGTGAGCTGAATAGAAATGGACAGTGGGTGGGCAGAGATGCAAAGTGAAAAAGCAGGGATACTGAATGAATACTCTGTTCAGTATCTACAAAAGAGGAGGTGGGATGTGCCTAATGCAATTAATGAAGCACTCTGATAGGGGTGGTTTGATCCACGTCTTTTCACAGAGAAAGGTTCTGAAAGAACTCCTAAAACAGAAGGTGGACAAAGCAATGGGGCAAGATAGGGAGGGATGGGATATCTACAAAGCAAGGCACGATGGGGATAGAAGCAGTAGTGATTGGGATCAGGGAGCAGCAGAAATGGAGCAAGAGGGAGGGAGAGAGGTACCCCAGGGTGTCAGCATCAGGATAAGGATAAAAAGGCCAGTAAGGTGTAGGGGATGAATGATGCTATCTCCACCGAAAGGGTGTGGTTAGCCCTTAAGGGCCTAAAGAAAGATAAATCTCCTGGGCTAGATGGCATTCATCCGAGAGTACTATGGGAATTGGCAGACATATTGGCTGCACCCCTGGCGGTGCTCTTCAACAGGTCGCTTGAGACAGGGATGGTACCTAGAGATTGGCAAGAGGCACATGTGGTGCCAATCCATAGGGGGGGTCAAGGGAAGTACCAGGTAACTATAGACCCATCAGTTTGACCTCGATGGTGGGAAAATTAATGGAGAGCATACTAAAGGAATGATTGGGGGTATACTTGGAGGAGGTGGGAGGTCTGGATAGTCGGCAACATGGGTTTGTGCCAGGTAGATCATGTCAAATCAATCTTGTGGAGTTCTACCGAATGGGTAACATCAGAACTGGACAGGGAAAGCCTTGGATGTATTATTCTTGGACTTCAGCAAGGCGTTCGACTCTATCCACCACAATGGTCTGGTGGAGAAACTGACGGGGTTGGGAGAAGGCCCTTTGATGGTCAGATGGATTGAAAACTGGATAGCAGGCCGCCCTCATGGAGTAGTGGTTGGTGGGGAGGTCTCAAACCCTAGAGAGGTCGGTAGTGGGGTACCGCAGGGCTCGGTCCTGGGTCTAATCCTGTTTAATACATACATTTCAGACATTAGGGAGAGTATAGGGTGTGAAATGAGTCTTTGCTGACAACTCTAAGATGGGAGCATTAGTTGAGGGGGAAGAGGGGAGGTTGGCCCTGCAATGGGACCTGGACACCAAGGAAAGGTGGGCTCGCACATGGAAATTAAATTTCAATATCACCAAGTGCAAGGTGCTACATCTGGGCAGGGAAACCCTAAACACAGGTACACCCTGGGACGGGAGGCACTGGAGGTCTCAACAGGGGAAAAAGACCTAGGGGTCATGGTGGATGCATGTATGAATAACTCCGAGCAGTGCAGGAGAGCAGCTAGCAAAGCAAACAGGATGTTGCGATGCATTGTAAGGGGGATCACCTCTAGGAGCTGGGAAGTGTTTCTGCCGCTGTACAATGGATTGGTTAGACCATACCTTGAGTACTGTGTACAGTACTGGAGACCACACTTGAAGAGGGACATACAGCTCCTGGAGAGGGTACAGAGGAGGGCAACTAAGATGATACGAGGACTAGGGGATTTGACCTATGAGGAAAGACTTGAGGAGCTCTGCCTGTTTTCATTGAAGGAGAGGAGAGACAGTGGGGACATGATTGAGGTCTTCAAGTACCTCAAGGGAATAAATAGGGTAAACACGGAGGGGATCTTGACATTAAAGCAGGGAGATATCACCAGAGGGCATGGTTTGAAGTTGGAAGGTGGAAGGGTGAGGGGGGAAAAGAGGAGGAGGGTTTTCCACTGAGAGGGTGGTGAATCCTTGGAATGTGCTGCCTGGCAAGCTGGTTCAGAGATCCACAGTGGAGGGCTTCAAGAGAGGGTGGGACAGACACAGAAAGCGGATGTATCAGATGATGGCCTGGCCTGGGGGGGTGGGGATGGATGATATGGGTTTCTGGAACACAAAGGGGGGGGGCCTCGGTACCTAACTAGGGATCTGAGGTTCAAGCAGATGTGATAGACCGTAAGGCTGAATTGGCTGGCAATTAGTATGTTAGTAAGATGGCATTCAACACAGAATTCTAAAAGAATGAAGCACAGAACTAGTGACACCACTGACTACCCTTTTTAACAAATCATGGGAGCATGGTGTAGAAACTGAGGACTAGAGGAAGGCAGATGTGATTCTCCTTCACAAAAGTGGTACCAAGACAGAGGCAGGAAACTACAGACCTGTCAGTTTGATCTCTGTGGTAGGGAAAGTGATGGAATCACTTCTGAAGAAAAGAATTGTTGACTACCTAGAGGACAGTGGGGCACAGGAACCAAGGCATCATGGGTTCACAGCAGGAAGTTCATTTCAGACAAATCTAATTGATTTATTTCACTGGGTGACCAAAGTGGTAGACCAGGGAGTGGTTGTGAACATGGTCTACATAGACTTTAGCAAGCTATTTGACACAGTCCCACACAAAAGATTAATAGTCAAATTCACCAGCCTGGGAATGGGTCCCAGGGTGGTAGCCTGGGAAAAACATTGGCTGGACAACAGGACACAGAAATTAATTGTAAATGGAGTCCACTCTGAAGAAAGAGGGGTTATTAGTGGGGTACCGCAGGGTTTAGAACTGGGTCCAGTCCTTTTTAATGTCTTTATAAGTGACATTGCAGAGGGACTGGAAGGAAAAGTATGCCTCTTTGCAGATGACACAAAGATCTGCAGCAGGGTTGATACACAAGGAGGCGTGGAAAAGATCAGAAGGGACTTGGCAAGGTTGGAGGAATAGTCAGAAGTATGGCAGCTTGGATTTAATGTAAAGAAGTGCAAAATAATGCACCTGGGAAACAACAACCCAGGGGGAAGATTACACAATGGAGGGGGGTGATTGTAGTAATAACAACAAAAATGGAAAGAGACCTAGAGGTAATCATATCAGATGACCTTAAGGTTGTTAAGCAATGTGAGAAAGTGGTAGGGAGGGCTGGGGGCATACTGGGATGTATAGGGAGATGCAACACCAGCAGAAAACAGGAAGTTGTTATCACTCTGTACAGACAGTTGGTGAGACCCCATCTTGAGTACTGCATCCAGGTCTGGAGACCCCATCTCCTCAAGGACATAGATAAGATGGAGGCAGTTCAGAGGAGGGCAACTAAAATGGTGCAGGGTCTGCAAGAGAAGACAGACGAGGAGAGACTAATGGAGCTTAATATGTATACCCTTGAGGAAAGGAGGGGGGGCATGATAGAAACTTTTAAGTACCTCAGTGGAATCAACGAAGTCCAAGAGGGTAGCAGCATTCAGAAAAAGAGATGTGCAAGAACAAGGGGACATAATTAGAAGATTGGGGGTTGGGGATGGCTTTAGAGACAGTGTCAGACCATTGGTTGGTTAATGGCTGGGAGGAATAGGCAAACAAAATACAGTGGCTGAGGGGCATGGTGAGGAAGTGTTTTTTTCACAGAGAAGGTGGTGGATGCATGGAACAGCCTTTCTGAGGAGACTGTGGGTCTAAAACTGTGGGAGAATTCACAAATGCATGGGACAGACATAAGGCAATTTTTGTGGGGGGGTAGGAAGAAATAGGCTGTTGGTTAAATAGGATCTGCCGCTTATCCTCTAGGTAGGGAAATGGGTAGACTAGGTGGGATAAGCGATTCTTATCTGCCATCAAAGTCTATGTTTCTATGTTGAAGCATTTAAGAAAAATAAATAAATCATCGATGCTGGGCTGGCACCGAGAAAGCAGAATTACCCACACTCAGTTTTAAGAACCTATGAAAGGCAAACCATAGTAATCAACCACTCGCTGAAGTCCACGGTCCCGCTTTCTCAGTCTGTACATGCACTTGTCCATGGCATAATGTCTCAGAATGCCACTTTGCTCCCGTCCTCTTTGCATTGCTTCCACACTGCTCTGAATATGTGCTGAACCTCCTGTATATGCCTTACTTCCAGAGCATGTGTTCCCCGGTGAACGATGATGTGTGGTTCCCCACCACCTTCTGTACACAACGATCAGTATGCTGCTGTACCTTATCTGCTGTCATGTCAGGCATGCACTCTACCCAGATGCTGCTTGTTCTGTCCCCTGTTCACCACTACCATATGATCCCCTTTACTATAGAGTCCTCCAGAATTATGACTGACTCCTTTATGGGCTCTCTCCCTCTCTCTCTCTTTCTGAGGGTTCTTTTCACTGCCTCAAAAACGCTTCCTTTCCCCTAGCCCCCCAGCTATTCCCCCCTTCTGCCTCCTCTGGTCTGTGTCCTGACTTCTCCCCCTTGCCAACGATGGCTGGTGCATCAGCTTCACTTACTAAACCAACACGGATTAACGGCGCAGTGCGAGTTGTGGTGTACAGCGCCTAAACCAACAGTGACACTGGGATGGTGGACCATAGATATATCGACCAATGTGGATAATTTCCCAGTGCTCATTCCCAGCAGAACTGGGTTTCATAGTACAAAAAAATAGGCCACTAAGGAAGACAGATATGTCTGACAATGTGACTGGCAATCTGATGCCAAAGACAGAGTTATGTGCTCAATTCATGGTGTTTTGCAGTGCTGTCAAACTCCTACATTTAGCTTGATGAGCCAATAGTCTGTGTGAAGGTGCTGTACTCAAACACAAACTGAAGTACATTACCAAGGGTAAGCAGGTGAGAACAGCCCATGATTGAGACTCAGTGGGAGTCATAATGAGTGCAGTCAACTGCCATCAAGGGATGCATTTATACACAATGTGACTGTTGAACAACCAAATGAACCCCCACACACACACCCAAAGCAGAAGAACAGAAAATAAGTATAATTATGCTGTAGCAAGGTGAATACCATGGTGAGGAAAACAAATATCAGTGTCTGTTCTTTTTTTTTTTTTTAATTTTGGGTGGACAGTAAAGCACTCGAGTGAATGCGCACCACAAAGTGTGACACAGGGTACATAGCACAAGAGGAAAACTGGAACCAGCACACACAGAATGATGAAACAAACAAATATAGAAAAATGGATATTCATGGCAGACAAAGACTGCTATGCCATTCCTGTCTGCCAGCAGGCCCTATACAGGTAAGCATCTGCTCACCCTAAGTGATCCATGGCGCATCATCACTTACGTCAACCCAGTCGGAGTCATGGATTACAGGTATACATCCCTGTTTCAATGAAGTAGCCACTCCTGGTTCCCCCCTCACTGTTCTTCACCTCCCAACTTCAATAAGAGTCCTCTGGTGGACACTGGCTCTCCTGGTGGCTGTTCTGCTGTCCTGGACAGTCAAGGAGTCACCCAAGAGCATCACTCTCACTGCCTCATTATACCTGTTACCACTCGCTATCTGTGTGTCCCCCTGTCCCCCTACATTAGCCTGCTTGTCTCCTCCACCCTCCCTCCCTCCTGCCTGAACCATGTCCATCACCCAGGCTTGAACCCATCTCCGTTTGTCCTGACCTCCTTGGTTCCAGTACGTCCTGCAGGATCACTGTGGACAATGACAGTTTGTACCTCCGGAGCAAGGCCCAACCCCCCCATCCTGTCTATAGAGCTTCCTCCTCACTGAGCCGCCACCAGGAGTCTCCTTTCTTTTGCTAGTGATGCTTAGGGGCAACCCAATATCTACTACTGGAGCATTGCCCCCCACCGCACCCAGCTCATTTCCCCTCCATCTTGACCAATGCCACCCTTTTTCTCACTTTACTTGTGTCTCCTCCAGGTGCCCCCAAAAATTTCTTTCTTGTTTGGGGGAAATTTCAAAGCTCCCAAGAGAAGTTCCCCCATGTTTCCCAGATTATGTGCCCTGGAACCCTCCTCCGAGGGAGTGTCTCCTTTCCTCCTTGCTCCTGCTCGTTCCTCCAATGGTTCCTATCAGTTGCTTCCTTCCCCTGTCAGTGTGACGAGGGGTGCGTAACTGTTTTCCTGCTGGACACCCTGGCTTGTCCTTCCCATGTTTTCTGTGCCAACATCTGAAAGTAGGCCCACAATATCCAGCTTCTTCCTTCTTCTTCCTGAACCTACTGTCTTCCACCACTCCTGAGCCGTATTTTCCTCAGTGCCTCCCAATCTCCTTGAAGTGTCCCTCTGCTGTGTTACTTCACCCTGCCTGGTTTGTACCTGCACAGCTGTAATAGTTCCCTGTCTTAACATCAATGATATCTCATCATCATTTGCATCCTCCCATCCGCCGCTCACCTCTTATACCAATGGGTGTAGTGGGTATACATGACTGAAGAGACTTAGCATGCCAACCAATGCCCACCCCCTCCCCACCATCCCCCCAAAGGCTCCCTCTGGACACCTCTGGTCACTTTGCTAGTGCTGTAGAAATGTCCACCTGCCATAGTTACTCCCCACCTATTGGATGAAAGTTGTCCTGGTCTGCAACAACAATTCCACTTGTATATTTTCACCTCCCATTGTCTCTCATCACCTCCCCAATGGCCACAGTTGCATGCTAAGCCAGTTTCTCCCCTCACTACTGTCTAATTGTGTGTCAACCATTGAAATTGATGCTATAGTGCTACTCAGCAAGAGGGGGTATCAGTAGCATAACAGTGTGAACAAAACCATTGCTGATTGACCGGGAACATACAATATTGTGTTTATACTTATGGTATTAATTTGAGGTTTTGAAAAAATGAGTCACAACTATCACCTTAGTCATTACTTGCCCATTTGTCAACTTCTTGCAGTCACCCCCAAGCAACCCACCACCAAAAAATATCAACCAGGCATGGCCAAGATGATTCAAACAGCAGCTGATCCACAACTATCAGTGCTTATGTAACTCCCAGGTGGCACTATCCCAAGAGATCTTAGGGCCAGCAGGCTCAGTTCAGGTGGCCAGTGGAGCAGCCAGACCAAACTTGCCCTCAATAGAACTGCTGACAGGGAGCTACCCTGATTTAGTACTTACGACTCCTGTAGAAGGATGCTTTTCACACCACTTGCAGGACACAGGCCTGTGATCCAAACACTTCTCCACACATTTATATATAGGACAGAGGGGTACCATACCAGGCAGCTGCTTTAAACTCCTGAACGTTTTCACTGAAAGAAATGGGTAATGCAATGCAGCTTCACTTTTGCTGACAGACCAAGCTCGATTGAAGCAGATTCTCCAGTCCTCTACCGGGTGAGCCTGGTAGGTAGCTGTCACGTATGCCACAGCAGATCTTGTCCGGCTCCTTCTGGCGATACTGTTGCCCAACTTCTTCGCCTTCCACATGCACTTCCCACGCGAAGACTCTACAGCACAGGAGCCCAGAGCTCCTTCTCTCCTCATGGCCACAACGACTCTGCTCCCTCTGCCGTTAAGCAGGCGGGCCTCATTCCGGCATGACACAATGCTATTGGAGGGCTCCCACTGCCAATCCCCTCTACCTCCTTCTATTGGTGCGAAAAAGAAACCACCTTCTGGACTTCAGTTCCCAGATCATGGGCCATACCTCCCATTTTCAGCCGGCTCCCAAAAGAGTCCCAGCCCTAATTGACTGCACAATGCTCCATTTTAAGTGTCCCTGGATCCTCATTAGACCCCATACACAGTTTGGGTCCAAAATGGAGGGCCAAAATGCACAAAGTCCCTGCTGCAAGGGAAAACAGGTTAGACAAACTACATTCCTTAATACTCAGTCAACATATAATACATAAATACCACAGCCAAATAAGGGGCCCGCTTTGCCTACTTAGCAATGGCAAAAATAGAGCACCTACCCCGCGGCTCAGGCGGGACTCAAGCTAGAGAACCCACAGTCCCCTCCCTTCTTAGTAAACTGACTGGGTCAGCAAGCTGGCAGCTCTTAAAGAGACCACTAGAGGCATTCTAGTAAACCCCCATTTATAAGGGTGTTACACTTAGGAAAATGAGAATATGCAGCAAGCAGCAGCAATAGTTTCATTTTTGAATCTCATTCTCACCATGCTGTCTCAGATGTGGTAGAACATGTTGAAATGCATTGCCTGTAAACAAAGGAGATAAGTGATGCACCACTATTCAATGCATCTTTACATTGAACAGATAGTTGAATTTAGGTAATGTTATTCACAAAATGGTATGGAAAATCTTCATGTTCCTGTGCCCCACCACCACAAAAAAAAAAATGTATACAGTAATACAAATTATCCACACAACAAATTAATGGTGATCTAGTGCAACCACCCTCACACCACCTCACAACACTTACTACAACAGAACCCTGAAGGAGGTGCAGGCTGCATATCATCCTCTTCTCACCACCACCACGAGCTAACGACTGACTGTCAGTGAGTGGGAATGTATACTCCATTAACCATATAGTGAACTTCCACAGTACACATGCACAGCACAGTCACCAAACAGAGGTGTTTTTGATAGGAGCAATGTGTCAAGGTGATGGCATGGGGTTTCGTGAAAGGTGGTGGGTACATCGTGCATGATAGCAGGTGGTTCAGTCAAGTAGACCACCGAGCATGTGCTTTTTTGGGGGGGTATATATGGCGCATGAACTGGCGGCCTTGGACGAAGGGGAGGGCGATCTCAAAGAAGTAAAAGTCGGCATCATGGAGGGGGAACATGGATTTATAATAAACATCTGTATCACAAACATCAGCATGGTGCAAAACACTACAGTGTGGTTGGAGACACCGGACATTGAGGAGAGTGATTGCATATCAATATTAATAAGCACTAAATCAGGGTGCTGAAATGTGGGATTTATTACATCAAGGAAACAATTAAGAGTCTGAGAAGGGAGATAGCATAGATACAAAAATTATTAAGTGCTGCATTAGGGAACATGACATAGGAGTGCATTACAAAAGGTATAAATGGGCAGTGTTACAAGGCAATGTTACAACAAATGTTTGTCTCATCATCAGTGCACTTGTAGACACCTAAATCTCATGGGGTGCTCACTGACACCCTGATAACTAATAAATACGATGTGTGAAAAGTGCAGCAGACTATAGTACAACAGAAATGACAAATAAAGCTATACATAATAGGTTTCTTTGTGCATTAGATCATTTGTAATTACCAATTTTCTAGCCATTCTGAGGTGAAATTGAAGGACTTTGAGGAAGCTTGTAGGCAGGATGAAACTAGCAGTCATGCACAAGGAGAATGGGACAGAAATGGGGAAGAAAATAAAGAAGGGACTGAAGTAGGAAGGAAGTAGGATCGAATTACTGATAGTGGCTGCACACCTCCCCCACCTGCTTTAGACATTGTTAGAAGTGCAGGCAGAGCCAAGGGCAGGTTCTTATCAAACCAAAGGCGGGTCTCACACAGCACAGAGTGGCAAAGTTATATTTGGATTTCTTACAAAAGTACAAGGAGGAAAAACAAACAAATGGTTGTGTCTTGATGGATGAAATATGGAGCACCACAGAGCCTAAATTCAGAATGGTGAGTGAGATTACAGATTCTTGAAAAAATCTGACAGTGCAGCTTTAAGCAGAAAGATTTTAAATGCAGGGATCTGTTCTATCCTATTCTTTTCTGTCTCTTGTCTTTCTGGTTGTGCAATCTAATTTTCTTGTGAGAGCTAGGAACTGATCACTCCAACGGTTTCTTAGTTCTCTGCCTCTCACTATCTCTGTGCCTTCACTTGCTGTTCTGACTTTTCTTCCCCCCTTGCATATCTGCAGTTATATAAAAATTATATGAATCTCTGTGTAAAACTATACGTGAAACTGGGATCCCTTTGTTTAAAACTGAATACATTTATACAGTTGAAATGATTGCAAAAAGCTATTTGCTAGATGCAGTTTTTATGCCCTTAACAGAGTTGTAAACAAGAGGTCAGTTCTGGGTCACTATGTTCTTTTTGCAGCACCTGCAAGGAATGAAACTTACAAGAACATTCTGTAACCTTACAATATCATTCTGGCAGAAGCAGGCAATGTCCAGTTCACAAGTCAAATACTGCAGTGCTCACACCACTGCTTGATGAAATGTACAGCAAACAGTATATGATAGGAGAGCTATATGGAGCAGAAAAGGTGCTCTCACCACACAGTTCTAAGATTAAGACTCACAATGGGAGCCCCTCCGCTAGCCATAGAGAGTACTCAGTCACAATCTTCTCAACAGACAGTCAGAACTTATTACCACAGAAGGAACTCTCACCACCTATTCTGCATGACAACAAGACTTACAGATGATCTTGCTGGTCAGTTTATGCAGGGTGCTCACAAGAAAAAGACCATTTGGGACACAGGCATGCAGCAGAACTAACAACCACTTCTCTATCACAAGGTGTCCTTGGGCACCACCCTTCCAACATTGTCCAGACCGATTCCGATCTTCAGTCACTAGACTCAACAGCTCCTCAGCCAGTTTTACTCCCAATGGGCTGTCTACTCCAACAGCTCTATCACTCAGTTGAAATCAATCCAAGTCTCTCCTCTGGTATCGGCTCATCCTTCAGCAGCTCCCAGCTGAACTTATCCCACAAAATCTCTGATCACCTTCGGTACTGAAAGGTAGGCTGTCGCACACAGCAGATGCCACTGATACATGGCACCAGATGTAAAATGTTAAAATGCAACTGTTCTGCAGAGCGCTATTGGTTTATCATAAAAACAATAAAATTGACTCCTACCCTAACTTATGAACAAACTCTGACCATGGCTAATTTCCCTACATCTCACCTACTAAAATTTATTTACAAACAGTCACAAACGATTAAAACTACAATGTTTACCGAGCGAAGGAAACACATCCAGTAAGCTAAATTAACTAAGGATTCTCCAGAAAAAATACTTAAAGTTTTCAATATAAAGGGGGCTAAAAAGGAGTTTTTGCATGTGCTCAACTAGAACACAGCCAGATGGCAACCCAGCATGGTGACCATCTTACCCCCGGAAGAGTTCCAATAAAACTCGTAAGAAGCTAAGGTAACTCATAATAGTAGGAAATTCACTAGAATATTAAAATGTGCGACAACGGGCACCAGTATATACAAAATAGCGTTTTAAAAAGCATTGTTTAATAACCTCTATTTGCTGAGTAGTATGGCCATATGGTTCACAATGCCTCTCTCTCCTTAAGTACAGAGCAGAGGGGGAAACTACCTGACTACAGTTTTCTGGCTATGTTTTTATTTTCTGGTTTATGCTCAGGGCTTAAAGTGCTCTGGTTTGGCAGGGTCTCAGACCTTGAAAAAAAAGTCATTTGAGAGGGCGTTCCAAGCAAGGCCTAACTCTCATGTTTGCTTCCCCTCACCATGACTTCAAGACGATTGTGAGGAACTGGGTGACCATCCTATGTCAGTTCCTCTACCACAGGTGAGTGCAAGAGCAAGTACAGACTTGGTTTGTCTTGCAGTGGAGAAAGGACCTACATAAAGGGGAAAGCCCTGCCATTAGCCTTATGCCAACCCCACCCCCACTCCCAGTCACTAGTGCCCTGCCCCCCCATGTTTGCAAGGCCTAGTTTCCTTCTCAGGTGATCCTCAAGCTGTTGTCTGAGCCCTACCAGTGAATGTAAGTTCTAAGACATCACCAGCTATTAGGGTATCTTGGTATGAATGCTGTATAGTGGCTGGAGGCTGATGACAAAATGTGGTGGCAAGAGTGGCCTGAGAATGCTGGCAGGTAGTCAGCATGAAGGTACTGGGAGAAAATAGTAAATCTAAACAAGTGTAAGTGCAGGCCAGCTTCATGTCCCTGAGTGGTATGAGATTGCTCTGGCAAACTAGTAACCTAGGTGTCTGCCCTGATTGGGACAGAAGAAGCAGAGGCTGGCAGGAGAACAAAAGTGCATTTAGAAAGAGGCTCCTCCAATTAAGTGGTAAACTGCTCTGATAATGACTGGCATGGTGGCAGTGCGCTAAGCAGTTTAGGAGACCATATTCTGCCAAGCACCCCAACCCCCAATGAAGTCATGGCAGGTTTGCTCATGATACGATTAATGGATACTGCACCTTACCTGACAGACAAATAACAGTGATTTTTTTTTTATTTGCTGGCCCTCTCCCCTCCCCAGGCATCACAATCTATTGGGCACAAGAAGTCCAGCTACCGTTGTACCCAAACAGGTACTTTAGTACTGAAGGACAAGCATGTATTGAAATCAGGACTCAATGGTATTTCAAAAATAAATGTAGTCTTTATTCCTTGCTCAAGGTACAAATTACAAAAATAAATGACAAACTTGAGAAGGTAAAGTTGTTTGCTACTCACCCCATCGCTTTTGACGATCATAGTCTTTGTCAGGAGGCATAGCATGTGGGAGGACCAGATGGCATAAAAAATGTCATCTGTTACATATTCATAAACACATGGGATTATAAAGAAAACCTTAAAATCATTAACACAGTGGTAAACTAGTCTGATAATGACTTCAGGTTGTGGCATGGTGGCAGTGTGCTAAGAAGTATAGGAAACCATATGCTGCCAAGCACCTTCCCCCAAAGAAGTTATTGCAGTTTTGCTCATGGTCTGATCAATTGATACTGCACCTTACCTGACAGGCAAGTAACATAGTGTTTTTTTTTTTGCTGGCCCTCTCCCCACCCCAGCCATCAGAATCTGTTGGGCACAATAGGCCCTGCTACGGCAGGACCCACTTGCCACTCCCAATCTCCAGGCTCCCAGGTTCCTGGTTCATCAGATGGCTCCCAGCTTTGGAGTTACTAGTCACGATGGTGGGATTGTCCTGTTGTAGTCAGGGAAAGATTAGCACCTTGGTAGGCTGGAGATTGCAGGGGTACACTAAGGAGTTTGGTGGTGTGGGGGGAGGGGACCATCATCCAGCATGGCAAGCCATTGATCATTTTTCCTCTGTTCTGGCTCCTCCCCTTCCTACCACCTATGGCAGCACACATGTGCCAGTGTCCTGTGGAGTGTTGGATAGTAACATGTGGTCACCCACACCATTCTGCCAGAAGTAGCTCTCTTGGTAAACATGCTTGGAAAATGGCAACAACTCACTAGCAGATGCTAGCAGATTTTGTATTGGGCTGGTAAAATTTTCCTTTGACTAGCTCTGCTGGCTGGAATTGCAGGGGGTAACATTATGATAAGTACAAAACACAATAGTATTATTAAATGCATTCTGAAAATAGAGTTAGAATCAACGTTTTGACTATAGGTCTCCTTCAGGAATTAGTTAAAAGATTAAAAGAGAAAAAAACAAAGAGACTTTTCTCTTTTAGAAAATTCTGGGAGGAGGCCTAGGATCAAATCACTGACTTTTACCTTATTTTCTAGTTTCAGCATGCATTTAATATTACCATTTTGTTTTGCTTTCCGACCACACGCTGATTCAGAACCCTTTTGTTTTGTTCTTACAATAAGTACTCCAGGTGGGCCAGTGGAAAGTGAATGGAGTCCGTGACTTGTGGCTGCAAAACTTCATTTCAGCTAGGGTTGCTCATAATCTGCCCTACAAAATTGGATAACTTGCATTCCAAGCACTTTTTCAGAATTTTAATTTTGATATTCAAGGCCAAAAATCTGAATTCTGGAAAAACCTTTTGGATGTGAAACTGGAATCGGATTCTACATCTGAGTATAATTGAAAGTTCATTTCTCCCACTCTACTGTGGTCCAACAGTGTGGAAGTGGCCTGGTTCATGTAGCTGTAGTGGAGACAGTAGTTCCAAAAAAACAACAGCTTCCATCCTCCTGCTCTGTCTTGGCCAACTGGTCCAAAGTATTTTCTTTCTCATATCCACCCCCAGTCCCCAATATGGTCCCTGGCCCCCTAGTATGATTAGAAGTCATCATCACCCCCCTCTGTCACCCAAGTCCCTAGAGCACCCTGTGATCATATCTAAAAAAACACTTGTTTTAAATTAATTAATGGAAGCTCCATGCCTGGTGTACAGTCTCCCTTAGGCCACTACGACTACCATATAATTCCGCAGATTACACTTGTTTTTGCTGATGCCATCTAAGCAAAGGTCTGGAGGCAGACACTTCCAGATGCCTTTATTAAGTATCTGGCACAGCTTGCTCCCAGGGATTTGCTTACATTGTTCATGTCCCAGGTAACTCTGGGACAAACAAAAGTGCATTGTGTGTGGGGCAATGTACAGTAGTAGCCTGGGGAGATCGAGCACCAGGCATGGTGCTTCAGTTAATTAAAATAAAAGCTCTTTAAATTCAGACATGACAGAAGAATTATATCTAATAGCCCAAGTAAACTGGTTATCACTGGGGGGTTC
This sequence comes from Neoceratodus forsteri, assembly GCA_016271365.2. NCBI lineage: Eukaryota > Metazoa > Chordata > Ceratodontiformes > Ceratodontidae > Neoceratodus > Neoceratodus forsteri. Next base: position 824,748,914 of record CM028132.1, on the reverse strand, counting down.
TCAAATGCAGTTTAGGGAGGTGGGGGCCAGGGAGCTAATGGTTAAGGGGTGATCTCAGTTACCAGTACCTACTACCAGTAGCTGCAAAGACTGGAGGGGTAGTTTGTAAGGGCAAGATGAGAGGATCAACTGATGTGAAAGATACCAATGCCCGGGCTGGAATGTCAAGAAGTCCAAAGCCACCTGAGACTGGACCCGAACTGAAGTGCCTGTCCATCAGATAAACTAAGGGCTAAGAAGAGGGACAGAAAGTGGAAGAAGGCACGATCTTGCTTTGAATTCTGAGGGAGATGAACCTTACTTTTAATTTTACACTTGATTTTGCTTGTTTGAATTGAGAACGGGTTCGCAATACTGCTGACCCATGTGTAGATTGCTACTTTAAATCCAGAGGGATTGAAATACTGTGGATTTTTTTTTCTGTGGACTGGTGGATTATTTGTAGTTTGTTAGTATTTTGTGACTGTTTGCAAAAATATTTAAGTTTTCACTGGTGGATGAGGAGTTCTTTCATTCCTGCAGTTCAGTGGAGTTATGTATTGGAGCCAGACAAAGCCTGAGGAGGTTCAGACTGGATTGCTCTGATTGTCGTTACAGCACAGAACAGGTGGACTGTCCAACCCTACCCTCCCCCATCACCACCATCCCCCAGCTAGCCTAGCTTTATGGGGTTAGGCAGGAAAGTGTGACAATTTCTTGCTCAGACACAAAACAGGTTGAGGCATGCCACAGAAGGCAGCCATGCAGTGCTGCATAAGCTGGGAGGATATCTTACTGTGATTGCTATTGTAAACAAAAACAAAAAAACCTTGGTGGGGGTTCTGGTACATAGTCCCTAGGAAAAGGGTTATAGTACTAAGGAGAAGTGAGATTCCCTAATAGTGACCTGGACAGACAGAAACAGAGATGGTAGAAATCATGTTGGGAGTGGTGCAGTGCAATAGATGTGGAACATCAATCTTCAGAAGGGCATTCTGGGAACTGTGGTGCTGTCCCATCTGCAGGTACCTCTCTGGGCTGAGGGCACAGATTGCCAGCCTCCAGGCTGAAGTTGGCTAGGTTGCAGGGGATATCCTTCCCCACCAAGGCCACCAAGTCTGTACCCAATACCTCAAAGGAGGACCAGAAAAAGCAATGTATGGACTACAGTGGGCTCAGATAGGGTGAGGCAGGGGGAACAAAAGCACATCCCCCACCCAGTGCAACTAAGAAACTCCTACACAGTTTTGGAGGAGCAGGAGGATCCTACTAGGACACTCAAACTTGTGTCTCTGGTGGACAAGCAGGTTTGACAGAACAGCACTCCATAGGTGGGTGGAAGAGGGCCCCAAAGGAAGAAGAAGCTTCTCGTAGTAGGGGATTCCATAGTCCAGAGGGTGGAAGTGGGGGCAGGAGCAGTGGAGGAAAGGGAGGTAAGTAGTCTACCAGGAAGTACAGTTCAGAAAGACAGGCAGAGGATCCAGAGAATTGCTAAAGCAGTAGCAAGGCAAGGGAAGCTTATTGTCATTGTCCATCTGGGGACAAATGACCAGGCTGGAGACAAGGCAAGGATAGCAAGAGTGCAGAAGGAGTTCAGGAAGTTGGGGAGTGGTCGTGCACAGGTATCAAGTTCCATGACCTTCTCAGGGGTGCAGCCTATCCATGGCTAAGGGGAGGCTAGGAACCTCTGCAGCAAGGACTTCAACACTTGGCTGGAGAGCAGGTGCAAAGAAAAAGGTTTTGGTTTCATTGGGAACTGGGGACACACCTGGAGGAATGAGACCTTGTACAAGAGGGATGGCTTACATTTGTCCAGTGAGAGGACCACTGTCCTCAATGAACAGTTTAAATGCTTCATTCACAATCATTTAAACTAGCAAGGGGGGTGGCAGAAGGATGCTGGGGGAACCAAACTTCCCACACCACAGGTTAGTGAAGTCAACATGGAGAACCATAACATTATGATATCACCAGAGGAAATGAAACCCACAGAAGGGGGAACAGTAGAGGACAGGAGGAATGTGGTTGAAAATGGGAAAGACTAACAGAGGAGGCAGAAGGACAGCAGGGGGAGGATGATAATAGAACAAATGGCAAGACATGGAAGGTCATGTATACCAATGCCCACAGTCTAGGGAATAAAATCCCAGGCTTGGTGGCCTTGATAACTGAGGCTGACCTGGACATTGTAGCTATTACTGAAATGTGGTATACTGGAAACCATGAATGGGATGTAGCTCTACCAGGTCATACTCTGTTTAGGAGAGACAGGGAGGGGAGCTCTTTGTGTCAGTGAGTGTATTAGGGCAACTACGGTATAAGGAATGTAGGGGAAAGCGGAGGTATTTTGGGTCACCCTTGAGACAGGCAACGGCACTGTCATTCGCATGGGCATGATATACAGACCTCCAGCACAGGGGGAGGAGGAGGACAGGGTTCTAGTGAAATCCATCTACATGATGGCAGCTAAAGGGGCGGTGCTGCTGTTAGGTGATTTCAATCTGACAGATGTGGATTGGAACATCCCAGCTGTTGCCTCAGCCAGGAGCAGGGATATCCTATATTCTGTACAAGGGGCGGGCCTCAGGCAGCTAGTGCTAGAGCCCAACAGGGAGGGTGCCATTTTGGACCTGGTACTCACCAAAGGGGACAGAATTGAGGATGTCAGAGTGGGAGAACACCTGGGATCCAGTGATCTTCACACAGTGTGGTTTAGCATGAATACAGTGGCAAAGTCAAGTTGCACAAAGGCTAGGGTCCTGGATTTCAGGACGGCGGACTTTACTAAGATGGGTATATGCCTCAAGCATGCCCTGGCAGGGAGGGACAAAAGGGGGTGAGTGGAAGAGCAGTGAACCTATCTGAAAGGAGCCATAGTGAAGGCGACAAACCTTTGCATTAGGCAAGTAAACAAGAGCAAGAGAAAGAGAAAGCTACTATGGTTCTCAAAGGTAGTGGCTGGAAAGGTAAGGGTGAAAAAAATGACTTTTAGGAAGTACAAGGAAACACAGTGGGAGGAAGACCAGGTAGTGTATCTGGATAAACAGAGGGAGGCAGGGAAAGCAGTCAGGAGCGCAAAGGCATAAATGGAGGAAAACATAGCACAGAAGGTAAAGAAAGGAGACAAGACTTTTTATAGGTACATTAGTGAAAGGAGAAAAACTAGGAGTGGGATAGTAAGACTTAAATTGGAAGCAGGAGAGTGTGTGGAAGGGAACATGGAAAAAGCATCAATACTGAACAAATATTTTGGTTCTCTATTTACAGTAGAAGAAGGTGAAGGACCACAGTTAGGCAACATGAACAAATATAGGAAGGAGATGGACACCAGTCCATTTACAGAAGGAAGAGTCCTAAAAGAACTCACAAAACTTAAAGTGGACAAGGCAATGGGACCAGATGGGATATATCCTAGAATATTAAGGGAACTACAAGAGGTGGTGGCACCACCACTGGCAGCGCTGTTCTATGAGTCATTTGATACAGGAGTGGTTCTGGAGGAGTGGAGGAGGGCAGATGGAATTCCTCTTCACAAAAGCGGCAGTATGGAGGATGCTGGAAACTATAGACTAGTCAGCCTCACCTCAATAGTGGGGAAAAGTATGAAATCACTACTTAAACAAAGGATCATGGAACATCTTGAAGTCAGTGGAGCACAGGATCTGAGACAGCATGGACTGACAACAAGAAGGTCATTTCAAACAAATCTAATTGATTTCTTTGACTGGTTGACTAAGGTCATGGATCAGGAGGGAGTGGTGGATGTGTCCTGCCTGTATTTCAGTAAGGCCTTCTATACCGTTCCACATAGAACACTTGTGAACAAGCTGGGCAGTCTGGGAGTGGGTCACAAGGTGGTAAACTGGATTAGGAACTGGTTGAGTGATAGAAGACAGAGGATCGTAGTAAATGATGCTCAATCTGAGTAAAACAGGGTGACCATCCGGATGCCACAGGAATCAGTCCTGGGCCCAGTCCTGTTTAATGTCTTCTTAAGTGACATTGCAGAGGGGCTGGAGGAAAAGGTGTGCCTCTTTGTGAATGACACTAAGATCTGCAACAGGGTGGACACTCTGTGAGGGGTTGAAAAACTGAGGAAGGACCTAGATAAACTGGAGGAATGGTACAGAGTGTGGCAGCTGAAATTTAATGCGAAAAAGTGCAACATCCTGCATTTGGGGTGCAAAAACCCATGGAAGGATTACATGATGGAGGAGGAGAAACTGATGGTCACCAAACAGGAAAGGGATTTGGGGATAATCATATCTGATGACCTAAAGGTGGATAAACAATGTGCCAAGTCTGTGGGGAAAGCCAATGGGATGATGGGGTGCATAGGAAGAGGTATCACCAGCAGAATGAAGTAGTTGATGATGCCACTATACAGATCATTGATGAGGTCTCATTTGGAATATGAGGTGGAGGCCACATCTCCATATGGATATAGATAGGGTGGAGGCAGCTCAAAGGAGGACAACAAAGATGGTGTAGGGCCTGCACCAAAAAATCATAAGAGGAGAGACTGGGAGACCTTAATATGTATACCCTGGAGGAGAGAAGGGACAGAAGAGATATGATACAAACCTTCAAATATCTAAAAGGCACAAAAAGGGTACTGGAGGGGAGCATTTTTCAGAAAAGGAGATGTCCAGAGATGAGGGGGCATGACATGAGGTTGGAAGAGGGTAGACTAAGGGGTAGCATGAAGAAATATTCTTCACATAAAGGGTGGTGGGGAAAACACAGTGGGGGGGATTCAAGCATGCATGGGACAGGCATAGGGGAACCCTAGTCATAGGAACAAGGAGGTAAAGCCAGAGATCAAGTAGGATCTGTGGCTTTTACAGTAGGCAGGTAAAATGGGCAGACTAGATGGGCCTAGCAGTCCTTATCTGCCATCAGTTTTTATGTTTCTATGGAGACAGTCTTGTGCCTTGTACTGGAAGCCTGGGATCACCTAGGTGCGTAGTCAGACTTGGATTCAGAACTTCTGAGTCTGCCTCTGATTCCATTCCTTTACCTCATTCTATGGTGAAATGGAATCGGAACTGGAAACAGAATTTCCAAAATTCTTACTTGGTACAATCAAATCAGATTTAACTGCATCTGAGCACCATTAATTTCAACCCCGTGCAGTGCCACCTCCCATCCCTAGAAGGACAGCCTCCTCTAGGATGCTCTGTTTTCCTCCCTATTGGTCACTGTTCCTGTCATTTTGAACTCAGGGGGTGAACTAGGGTCAAACGTGATGGTTTAAAATGTAAGGAAGTATTTTTTTACAGAGAGGGTTGTGGATGCATGGAACGGCCTTCCGGAGGAGGTTGTGGAGTCAAATACAGTGGTTGAATTCAAGCATGCATGGGACAGTCATAAGGCAATTCTAGGGAGTGGGGGTAGAAAGAAGTAGGCTGCTGGTTAACTAGGATCTGCAGCTTATCCATTAGGTAGGGAAATGGGCAGACTGGGTGGGCCAAGTGGTCCTTATCTGCCATCAAATTCTATGTTTCTATGTTTTGTCAGTAGGTGACCTAGCCAGTAAGGCTATACAGTAATGATTTTTTATTCACAAATACAATCAATAATATGGCATTCTTTATTACATTTCAATAAAGAATGCTTTCCACTATAGGAGTGTGCACATAATGAATATGCATTTCTGAATAGCACAAATAATAGGGTATAAATTAGATCAAAAGAAACAGAAACATAGATTTTGACAGCAGATAAGTACCGCTTGGCCCATCCAATCTGCTCCCATTTAACAAACTATGAAAAGCTATGGAAAAGGGAATCTAGGCCTGGTGCCCCTTGGGGTACAGAAACTCCTCACCGCCTATGAATGTAACCGCCACACCAGAAGTTCTAGCAACATGGTTTTTAAGATTCCTCGATGTCTCACCTCTTTAGGACAGAGGACTTTTGCCCATCATGTTGACAAATGGCTTAATAGTTTACCCCCTGGACATTCCTCTTCAACTACGTTAGGCCACTTCAAACGTGAGTTCAGAACACATCTTGTCTCCTGTGCCATCTGTGACTGTTTTTATTAGCCCCACATTGGTTAGCCTGGTCGGAACGTACCCAACACTCCCCCTCTTATTCTAATATCTAGCACTTAGTGTTCTCACCTGACACCTGTATCCCCAGGCTCACCTAACCATCCAGGCCTGCCCCTCCTATCTCTTCTCCCCCAACTGCGTCCCTCTCCACCTCAACTTCTTCTGTCCCTCCCTTCCTTATCACAAAACACTGACGAGGCCTCATGGGTTGAATTTTTCCTCCCCCCCCCCAAACCTATCTCTTGCTGCTGTACTCCCTCTGCTCACCCACTCCTGGATACCCTGCGCCCAGTCTACCTCTCCCACTCTATTGTTCACACACAGTTACCTCACACTTGCTATGTAATTAAGTAACTGGCATACATTGTCAAATGCCTTCTCAATGCTATTTGGTCATAATTTGTATAGGTTTGCTTATTTCTAAAATTACTACATAAAGGAATTGTTTTGTTTGTGTACTGTTTGTTTATTTCCTCTGACGTGGAACCTATGTAATGAGCTTGTTCTCAAAGGTGTTAATCAGAGATCATAATAAATAAAAAAAAAAAGCTGCAGATCCTAGTTTTACCAACAGCCTACTTTCTCCAACCTCCCACTAGAATTGCCTCATGTCTGTCCCATGCATTCTTAAATTCCCCTACTGTTATTGACCCCACAACCTCCTCAGGAAGGCTGTTCCATGCGTCCACCACCCTCTCCATGAAAAAATAGTTCATCATGTTGCCCTGAGTCATCCCCCTCTATCTTCAAATTGAGTCCCATTGTTCTTGCATATCTCTTTTTCTGAAAGATGCTACCATCTTGGACTTTGCTGATTCCCTTGAGTTACTTGAAAGTTTCTGTCATGTCCCCCCCCCCCCCCTTTCCTCAAGGGTATACATATTAAGCTCTTTTAGTTTCTCTTCATTTGGCTTCTGGTGCAGACCTTGTGCTAAGTATTTTCCCTACTCATGGGTATTCAGGGAAAAATATTCAGGATTCTTTAAAGAATAAAAGAAGGTCATATTCCCCCCCACCCCCCATTGCTTAGAGCTAGTTCCACCATGGCCAACAACTCCAGATTTCACACCCTCCACTCCACTTCCTCATCCTCAGAGTTAAAGAGAGAGAGAGAGAGAGAGAGACAGAACTTTTTACAAAATGTAACCCCTAAATGGCGCTATCCAAGGGGCTACTACCCCTGCCTGATTTGCCACTAACAGGTTGAGGGGCCTGGATCCAATGGCGGGTGCCTCCACCCAGAGGTCAGGGTTTGCAATAGTTAAACTAACTTGGTCACAGCCCTCTGGGACACTGCAACCCCCCTTTCTTCCCACTAGTGGCCCACACAATATATCAGAATTACCTTCACAGTATACACTTACCCCCAGGACTGGTTCCGGCACTGGGACCTCCTGTGAAATGAGATACAGTGCAACAATCACAGTACAGTACTTTAACATAGACAAATACCTCCAGGCAGTATAACTTTGCTGAAACAAGCAGCTCTGATTTATTTAGGGGATATAACAAGGACAGGGAAATCAGGTTAATTAGCTTATCACTCTAATAATCTACCTATGGCTCTGTGCACAGGCCTATCCCTATCAGTTACTGTCCCTAGGTACCCAAGCCCTAGTGGCTAGTCCAAACCGTGGCAGCTGGTGAGGCCCTTTCACACAGAGAAAGGAAAATTAAACAGTCAGCAGTACAGTAATTCCATTTGGATTTAATGTGGCAATTCAACAGGGAGCGACCCTGAATTAGTACTCACGACCTCCAAATAAGATAGGGTCCTTCAATGTCAGCAGGGCTCACTTGAGGTACACAAACCTCTTCACACATTTATATAAAAGAAAGCACTATACCAGGCAGGCTGCATCTGTATCCCGATCGCAATTACTGCACAATACCAGGAGAACACACAGCAGATTCAGTTCCTGACAGACCGAGTGCAATTTTCAGCAATTCTTCCAGTCTTCTACAGGGTGAGCCTGGTTTCTACTCTTCAGAGATCCTTTGATTCTTTTCACAGGACGTGATTCAGTCCTAACAAGCTGCAGACGGAACTCTGGGCCTTACACACGTTTTTGACTAAAACTGCACACTGAAAAGCACAGGGCTCCTTCCTTCTTCACTGCCAAAGCTCAACTGAACTCAACCGACAAAAACCAGGCACTTCCTTTGAGTTCCTCCCAGTTCTTGACTGGATTGGCTGTCACTCACAATAGACTGCTGCTGTTGGTCCAAAAGGCACTGAAGTCTAAACTACATCTCCCAGAGTCACTGCCCATACAATCCTCTTGTGGCTGGCTCAGATTATGAGTCCAAGTTCTGATTCGTCCAAGGCACCATTTTAGAGCTAGCTTACACACTGATTGGTCCAGTTCAGCAGTTCAAAACTAGAATGGGGAACTAGCAGACACAGTTCTGACTGCAAAGAAAGCAGGTTAGACAAACTGTAATTTCATTATTACTCTAAATAATTTCTGGCAAACAGTTACATCTTTCAGATAGGTTCCCTTTGCACTCCTAGTGACTGCAAAAATGAAGTAAATTGGCAGCAGTTCAGGTGGTACTCAAACAGAGAAACACACAGTCCCCATACAAACTAATTATGTCTGCAAGCAGACAGCTCTTAAAGGAACAGTACCAGAGGCTCTAAAAACACTCACTGATAAGTGGCTTAAACGCCAAACACCATTCAGGCTTGGAGCATTCAAGCAAGCTCCTGGAAGTCTTTTGGGAACCCCCATTTGCAGGGGGGTTACACCCTTCCTGGCCTGGGAAAGCTTGACGTCCGCGTCGAGCAAGTACCCCCCCATAAGTTTTAACTGCAACCATATACATTTGCATTAGGCTCACACATGTAATCATCAGTCAATATATCATTTTACCAAGAATACATTTCTGAAACATTGCAGTACGTGACTCTTTACACAGTATTACACACACATTGTACCATAACTCAAGTTATTACCTCTTGTACATGAAACCTGAAGAAAGGGGGCCCTTCCCTATCAGTTACCTTGGGGCTGGATGGGGCAAGGGCACCATATAGAAGAGGCAACACAAGTAACTTGGAGTTAGCACTGATGCTCAGTTTGGGCAATGAGCTCGGGACACATACACTCCTTTATGGACAACATTGAGAGGCAAGTCCACAGGCCTCCCAAGTGAATCATAACTGAGGTGCACCACAGGCTTTACAGCTCGACCAGTCTTTCTAGGGGAACTGTTATAGTCTCTGCACCTGAGCCTCATTTTCAGCATTGTCCTCACTTGTCAGGGAGTCTCCATGGGGGTAGAGAGGCTAGAACTTGGGGCACTTTCAGCTCCAGGAGTTACAGTTTCTGAGTCCACAACATTTGGCTCGCATGGAGCTTTCGGACACTGGCAGTGGACTGTCAGGGCACTCAAAATACTCTTCTTGTTCTGGTGTATCACCAGTCTGCCCCAATCTATCATTTTCCTCCCCTGAAAGCTCAAACAGTTCAACCATGCACAATGATTCCATTTCATCTGATCTGATGCTTTGCACTTCACTTTCAGAGACAGTGGCTCCAGGGACAAGCTGGGGCTTGGACAGTCAGAAGGTCCAGCTTCATCTCCAGTATTGACTGGGAGTTGCCCGAAACAATTGACTCAGTTCGTAAGAAGGATAGTATTCAAAGTCACTCTCACTTTCTTCTGATATGGACTGACAGTCATGCTCAACTGGGACTTGTGCAGGGGAACACTTTAACTCTGCTTCTGTAGGTGCAGACTTCCTTGGTCTTTTCTTAGCAGCAGCTCTAGTCACTGGTCCAGAGGGGGCATCTTCTGGGGCTCAGACTCAATCAGGATTTGTCCAATGGGCAGTAATAGTTTCTATGCATTGTTTTACATCTTTTGAATTATTCTCAGGCCTTACTTTGTACACTGGCAGATCATCTAGTTTGCCCACTACAATGTGAGGAGATGGTGCCATCTGTCAGCAATCTTGTGCTTGCCATACAGTCCCAGATTTCTTAGCAATACCGATCTCCCTCCTGGAGTTCCTGTGCTTTCACCTTTTATCATACCTTTCTTTGTTGGCTTGAGTTTCTTTTGGCAGCCATGGTTTGACCAGTTAGTACGCATGAGTTAGCTGGGCCTTTAACTTTGCACATACTGTAAATAGTTGTCAGCTTGAACCCCATCAGGAAGACCCCAAAACACACATCTACTGGTAGTCGAGCTTCTCTTCCAAACATCAGGCGGTAGGGGAGAATCCAGTGGCATCACTTTTGGTGCAGTTATAAGCATGTACAGGGTGCTAATTTGTTGGCTCCATCTAGGCTTGTCCTTTGGGTGCAGGTGCCTAGCATATCTAGCAAAGTCGCGGTTGAAACGTTCAGGCTGTGGGTCCCCTGGGGAGTAGTGAGGAGTGGTTCTGGACTTCCGCACTCCCCACAGAGAAAACATCTCTTTGATCAGGCTCTCAAAGTCTCTCCCTTGATCCAGAATGGATTCTTTGTGGAGCCCATAGTGAACAAAAAGTTTTCTACAAGTACTTTGGCCACAGTGGATGCTTTCTGGTCTTTGGTGGGAAAGCTTGGGCATATCTCGTGAAATGGTCAGTGACCACCAGCACATTACTGATATTTCTTTGATCTGACTCAAACTCAGAAAATCAATACAGACCAGCTCCATGGGTGCACTGTGGTGATGTTAACAAGAGGGCAGCCCTCTGGGAATAAAGCTTTCCTCTGTAAGCAGCGACTACAAGTTCCGAATATGTTGCTCCACACATCAGCCCCATCTTAGGCCAATAGAATCTGGATCTCCACCAAGTCAAGTGTTCTGTCTATACCAAAGGTGCCCATGTGGTTGTGCAAGGACCTCAGTACTGAGTCTCGAAAGGCAGTGGCAGCACTAGTTGTTGTTTGTCTACTTGTCCCCTCTGTCTACTGTTTCTCTGTATAACAGTTTATTGATCAGTTTCAACTTAGGACCTTCTTTGTATAACAGTGCAGTTCTCAAATCAGTGGGCAGTAATTTGGACACATCTTTTCCTGCATAGAGGGCTTCTAAAGCTGCTTTGATCATGGGATCGCATGGGATTGAGCCACGCGAATACTATCATTGTCCAGCTGAGGCAGTGCACCAATGTCTATTGCAGAAAAGTGGCAAAAGCAGCAGGTATGCAATTCTCAGAGGCTCCCAAGCAATCCACCATGCAGTCCACTGCGTCCGTGGACATTTGTTCCTCCCTGTCAAACTTCGGCAGAGTGCCCGAATATCAGAGTTCTGCCAATCGGACCCAATCATTCTGGGGAACAGGCCTCCGGGAGAAGCATCAGCATCTATGTGGTTCAGACCTGCTCGGTATTCGAGCATAGTCATATGTAGATAATGCAGAAAGCCACCTATGGCCAGTGGCATCCAACTTAGCTGAGGTCTGCACATAGGTCAAAGGATTATTGTCAGTTTTACTAGTATTTTAGCCATACAAGTACTCATGGAATTGGTCAACAATAGCCCACTTCAAAGCTAGGAACTCTAACTTATGTACAGGATAGTTCTTTTCGGATGGGGTCAGGCTTCTACTGGCAAAGGCCACTGGTCTCAGGCCATTCTCGTGCTCTTGGTACAACACAGCCCCAACCCTTGCAAGCTAGCATCAGTGTGCAGGACGTAAGGTTTTCTTGGATCGGCATAGGCCAGCACTGGAGCATGGGAAGTTGATATATGATCTCATGAAAAGCAGTCTCACAATCAGGAGTCCAGCGGGCCCCAAATACTTCACTTGGATGAAAATACACTCTTTCAGTCTTGAGGGACGCTGACTTTTGGTATTTTTGTGGGGTTGGAGGATACCCTTGAGTAAGAGGTTAAGTAAAGGGCGGATCCTCTTGAATAATCCTTGATGAAGCGATAATAACCACAGAATCCAAGGAATCTTTGCAGTTCTTTTAGATTTTTGGGCTGTGGCCAGGTGGTCAAGGCCTCAACTTTACTTGGGTGGGTCTCTATTCCTCACGGTGGATACTATGTGTCCCACATGCTTTACTGATGTTTGAAAGAATTGACACTTATCAATGGACAGTTTAAGGCCAAAGTCTCTCAGTCGGTCCAATACCTTAAATAATCTGCTTTCATGTTCCTCCAGTGAGCTGCCAAACACAATAACATCATCTAGGTATACCAGGCACTCTAGTAAGTTCATGTCCCCCACTGCACGCTCCATCAATCGTTGAAAAGTGGCTGGGGCACCTGAAATCCCTTGAGGCATCCTCTCATGAATTCATAAATAGCGGACAGATAAAGGCAGTCTTCTCACGGTCCTCTGGGGCCATCGGGATCTGGTAGTACCCACTGCGGAGATCCAGCACAGAGAACCACTTGCTCCCGTTTAGGCAGTCCAAAGCATCCTGAATCACAGGGCATTGTGTACTGATCAGGGATAGTCCGCCGGTTTAGTGCGATAATCCACATCCTTACTGTTCCATTCTTTTTCCTCACTACCACAATGGGGAAGCATAAGGGCTTCTGGATTCTTGTATTACACCAGCAGCTAACATCTCTTGCAGATGCCGTCTCACATCATCTATGTCAGCAGGTGCCAGGCGTCGGACCTCTCTCACGAAATGGTCTTCCATTCGTGCAGCGGATATTGTGCTCAGCTCCTTGCCGCATCCTAACATCCCATTCCTTTAAAGAAAACACCTGGTCTCTCTGGGCAAGCTTCTCACTGATCCTCACTTTCCATTCAGCTGGCAGGAGTCGCGAAATCAAACAAGTCAGGCGTTACTCTGTCATTCTTCCTTGAACTCTTGCTGCTGGTAGCACTGCAGTGTCTGCACAATGCACATTAGCCAGGATGCAACCTCTGTTTACTCGAATGCTCTTTCAGACACATTATGAACTGGACCATTACCCTTCTGGCATAAGCATGGGCTCTAAGCGGGCAAAATACTAGGCTTGACCAGCAGTCCCTCTGGCAATTTTCCATCGCCTGGTGCATCCAACATAAATATTTTATTCTTAACATCCTTTCTGATACGGACCTCTCCCTGTAAAAGTACACTGGGCATTTGGCGCCAGGATCAGAGACTCAGGATCCTTCTTCCATACAATTCCGACCGGTTCCTCTGGTTCTGTTTTTCAGCATCTCTCTGTGCCTCATAGGCCTTCTTAATTAAAAGCCGAACTCTTAAAGCTCTACTAGTCTTTGACCCCTGTTTTTCATAACACAACTGTGCCAGCCTTCCGAACATATGAGCATTTGTTCCAATCAACAAAGGACACCATCATACAGTCCAGTGGGGACACACTAAGGCTAGGGTCTCTACTTGTTCGGCCACTCCAGCCACGGAGGTGGGAAAAGACAGCCAAATTCGGATATACCGGAATAGGGGTAGGCCTTCTCCTTAACCCCATACATGCAAGTCCTTCTAATGGTTGTAAGGTGCGTCTGACAAATGCTTCTGATACCAATCCTGGAACATAATTGTCACTTGGGGCCACTGTCTAATACAGCTCTTGTAGACACTCCATTCACCTTTACAGTGGTCTCCATGGAGGGACCCACTATTCTGGACCAGTCTGGAGAGAGGCGGTAGTGGGGCCTGGGCAACTGACCTTGCCACAAAGAGGATGAATTAGCATTTTGGTGCCCTCACTGGGATCATCGTGCACCTCTTAACCACTGATTTCTTCTCCGAAGCTCTCCTTGTAGCCTATATGCAACTTTGTCAGTGTCTTTTGGGGACTGGCATTCCCTTTCATGTGCCCATCTTTCCCACAATTATAGCAAAACATACTTTCTGGAGTTTGAGCTGGCGAGGCGCCACACTGGGAGCCAGGGCGGGGTATTACTAACTGGAAACCTGGGTGCCATCTCTGTCTGCAGCGTGATAAGCATTTGGAACATCTCGTCAGTTTCTCCACTTCCATGGTCAAGGAATTGAGTTTGGAGCTGTTATCAGCAGGAGATACATGGGTGGTACCCCACCCCCATAGCAGATGCAGTCGGATATAGGTCAGGGCCCGTACTTGCAGGCGTGGCCTTCATAAAGGGACTGTTTTAGATTCCCGGATCTCTCAACAGATTCGCCCATTGTGGCATATCTTTTCTTGTCAGAGCACTCATTGACTGTCAACCTCTGCCCTGAACTTCACTTGATGGGTCACCCTCAGTCACTCGAATTAGCCACAGCTGTTGGTGCGGGTACCTCCAGTCGCCTTTTCTCAACTCCTGAATTTCCTCATTAATACATCATGGGAGGACAGGGATTCAGTCGATTTGCCAGGCGTAACTGAAGCAACAGCAGTTCTGAGAAGGGGCAGACTTAAGTGATTCTGTCCAGTCTGGTTCGGTCCAGTTCAATCGCTGGCAAACTACCCTTTCTGAGGCATTCTTGCAACAATTTTTCCAGCGAGAGACATACACAGACAACAACTCCCTTGGTACTGTTGTGCATTTCTTACTCTCCACCATAGGTCCCTCATCAGAATCTGGGCTCCCATACACATTCTCCAAGGCCTCAAGATAGGCCTGTGCAGTCGCTTCAGGGTTACTGGCCCGTTTGCTTACGGATGGTAGAGGGCAGGACCTCGGAGGCTCTCACTAACCCTCTTTCGCTCGCTTCCGAGACTGCCATTCTAGCACTTGGGGGCAACATAGTTCATCCAGGTCTCCCAGTCATCCTCCCTTGGGGGGTGGGAGGTGCCAGAGAAGATCCTCAACCTTCGTAAGAGTCGTGACTAATGGCAGGTGCAGAAATAGAGTCTGCATTGGTTCCAGCACCACGGCACTGGAGCAGGAGAGGTGTTGGGAGGAACACCCCAGGTGGCAAGAATAGTTTCTTCAAGTCCTCCACAGTTTTCCCTCTCCAGCAACCATTCAGCAAATTTCTCCTCAAAAGTTTCAGATAGTGGTGGGGCTGATTCCCCAGGTCTTTACTGTCTTAGTTATCACTCTCCAAGCAGTGAGGGCTCCCTCTGGGGGTAATGGTCTGTGGCACTTTGGAGCTATCTATGGGATCCTTAAACTCTACTAGGGCCAGGAGAAGTGTGGGTGAGCAGATTAGCATGCCGACCCACCACCACAGGGTTTTGTAAACCTTCCACCTTGGAAAGTACTCCCTGCACAGTGTCCGTATTGATACCCAGGGGATGTCCAGGATAAGCAGCATTTGGGGGTCGATCTCCTCCCAGTACACCACTCCACCAGCCGTGCACAGCCACTTCTGTCGGGTACCCATTTTTTTTCTTAACAGTGGTTCGTAAATATGGCCACTAGAGGACACACAATCCCAGCGGTGAGCCTCCAAGATGTAACCCCTAAATGGCGCTATCCCAGGGCTACTACCCTGCCTGATTTGCCACTAACAGGTTGAGGGGCCTGGATCCAATGGCGGGTGCCTCACCCAGAGGTCAGGGTTTGCAATAGTTAAACTAACTTGGTCACAGCCCTCTGGGACACTGCAACCCCCTTTCTTCCCACTAGTGGCCCACACAAATATCAGAATTACCTTCACAGTATACACTTACCCCAGGACTGGTTCCGGCACTGGGACCTCCTGTGAAATGAGATACAGTGCAACAATCACAGTACAGTACTTTAACATAGACAAATACCTCAGGCAGTATAACTTTGCTTGAAACAAGCAGCTCTGATTTATTTAGGGGATATAACAAGGACGAGGGAAATCAGGTTAATTAGCTTATCACTCTAATAATCTACCATGGCTCTGTGCTGAGCCTATCCTATCATTGATTACTGTCCCTGGGTACCCAAGCCCTAGTGGCTAGTCCAAACCGTGGCAGCTGGTAGGGGCCCTTTCACACAGAGAAAAGGAGAATTAAACAGTCAGCAGTACAGTAATTCCATTTGGATTTAATGTGGCAATTCAACAGGGAGCGACCCTGAATTAGTACTCACGACCTCCAAATAAGATAGGGTCCTTCAATGTCAGCAGGGCTCACTTGAGGTACACAAACCTCTTCACACATTTATGTAAAAGAAAGCACTATACCAGGCAGGCTGCATCTGTATCCCGATCGCAATTACTGCACAATACCCGAGAACACACAGCAGATTCAGTTCCTGACAGACCGAGTGCAATTTCAGCAATTCTTCCAGTCTTCTACAGGGTGAGCCTGGTTTCTACTCTTCAGAGATCCTTTGATTCTTTTCTAGGGACCGGATTCAGTCCTAACAAGCTGCAGACCGGAACTCTGGGCCTCACACACGTTTTTGACTAAAACTGCACTGAAAAAGCACAGGGCTCCTTCCTTCTTCACTGCCAAAGCTCAACTGAACTCCAACCGACAAAACCGGCACTTCCTTTGAGTTCCTCCCAGTTCTTGACTGGATTGGCTGTCACTCACAATAGACTGCTGCTGTTGGTCCAAAAGGCACTGAAGTCTAAACTACATCTCCCAGAGTCACTGCCATACAATCCTCTTGTGGCTGGCTCAGATTATGAGTCCAAGTTCTGATTCGTCCAAGGCACCATTTTAGAGCTACTCCCACACTGATTGGTCCAGTTCAGCAGTTCAAAACTAGAATGGGAACTAGCAGACACAGTTCTGACTGCAAAGAAAGCAGGTTAGACAAACTGTAATTTCATTATTACTCTAAATAATTTCTGGCAAACAGTTACATCTTTCAGATAGGTTCCCTTTGCACTCCTAGTGACTGCAAAAATGAAGTAAATTGGCAGCAGTTCAGTGGTACTCAAACAGAGAAACACACAGTCCCCATACAAACTAATTATGTCTGCAAGCAGACAGCTCTTAAGAGACAGTACCAGAGGCTCTAAAAACACTCACTGATAAGTGGCTTAAACGTCAAACACCATTCAGGCTTGGAGCATTCAAGCAAGCTCCTGGAAGTCTTTTGGGAACCCCCATTTGCAGGGGGGTTACAAAAACAACTGTCATTTGAATCCCTTCCCACTCCCTTGCCCAATCCTCCAAATGCATTAAATGCAATTATTTTAATCATAAATCCCTCCTGACTTCCAGTCCATGATTTGGTGGGCTAATAATGAGAAATCACAGATTGCTCAGTCACCCCCCCCCATAGCACATTATACCTTTCAATCTGTAGCAGTCACTGATACAACATAAAAGTATGTGCATCCAGGAATGACGGAAGGGCTGTGTGCATCACCAGTAATGCACACTGCTCCACCCCTCTCCCTCCTAGTTCTGCACATTGTTGTGCTGTATCAGTGATGAACAGAGATTGAAAGGTGGCACATTGCATGATGGGGGGTGACTAGGTAAGCCAGGTTTTCTACTTTTGGCACCGTACCTAGTCATGGATTAGTGTGGGGATTGGACCTAGTACTAAAATAATGTGATTTCAAATTATATTGTTGGCTCTTCTTTAGGGTAGGAGGCCTTCATTATATTCTTTGACATTTGGGAGAGCAGGCCCTCCTTCATCATAATTTGTCTAGCTTGTGGTTTTTTCCCTGGTTTCTTGCCTGCCCTCCACACTTGGCTTCAGCCAATGATGCATACTGTACCACCCATCTGGTTGGTAATCAC
This sequence comes from Neoceratodus forsteri, assembly GCA_016271365.2. Lineage (NCBI taxonomy): Eukaryota > Metazoa > Chordata > Ceratodontiformes > Ceratodontidae > Neoceratodus > Neoceratodus forsteri. The sequence goes on along the minus strand of CM028132.1, from coordinate 824,731,368 downwards.
TGCTGCAGCGTGGTCACCCACTGCATCAAAGTCTGCACTGTTCCTCCCCAAAGCAGGCACTAATAGAGCAGGACAAACATCCTTTATCCTTGGAGTCAGCATACAATGCTTCTGCAGTGCATTTAAAAAAGAAAACAGATGTCTCTCTATCTCTCTCTCTCTGGGTAAATGTGGAAGAGCAGAAAGTGGGGAAAGGCATCCCATAAATGGTAATTGCAAGCTAGCAGCCTGTCTGCTAGAATGTGTCCCTGGGTATGTGGGTCATGGGGTGCCTGCTCCATGGTGATATATAACCCAAGCTTGGTCCAGCCCAATGGTTGGGATTTTACAAAATGGTAGTGTGATGGGGCATAGTGAGGAAGTGCTAGCCCACTGTACGCTTAGAGTTAAAAATATGACCTGAAGTGTGGGCACCACCCCAGTGTACCAGTAGTAAACCTTCTAGCACAAGTCCAACCAAAAAAGGCATTGTTTAAAAACATGCAATTACCAGATCGATAGCTAATGAAAGTGGGGATAGGGAGCCCCCACTCACTGAGATGCCACCCGTAGGTGAAAGGACAGGAAAAGTCCAGGAACTATGTTGAAGTACAAACCACAGCAAGTGGGAGAGGATATTTACTTCCATGTTGGTGTTGCTCAGGATAAGATTTTAAAGTACTGTAAAGAACTGTATAGAAGCTCGGTGACTGTGGTCCTTGGGCCAGAAAGCAAAGAACTGCACCCGTGAATTTAACTGACACACTGCCAAAGAGAGTCAAATGCTTGAAGTCAAATTTGTCCATGTGTTCTCTTCACCCATGAAAGGGGCCCACATCCAACATCTCCTATAGTAGGATAAGTGAATCCATACACTGAGTGCAAGGGGCTGTCATTGAATGCAACATCTACAATATACACCTAGACACAGGAGTGCACAGAATCTTGCCTGCCTCTGTCCTAAGCAGCAGTGCAAGTTGGTTACTCTACCACCTGAAGAGAGGTTTGCATACCTATGTTCCAGTGTGCCAAATAAGAGCTATAATTTATGCAGTATCACTGGGGATCAATCCTGATATCACCTTGGAATCATCCTAAGGTCATCCTGGAATCATCATGATGTCATCCTAGAATAGTTTTGGGATTACTTCTACAATCATCACTAGTGTCATCTAATTTAAACATTTCAGCCTCCTGGCATACTGTAGGATTACTTCAGCCATATTTGGAAGATGATTATAAGATTACAACATGATGAGCGCAGGATGAAATCATCTTATGACTCTAGGATGATTCTAAGAAGATCTTCTATTTTGACATGGGATGGTACCATTCTTCATAAACTGAAACTGGGTAATCTAGCCAGTGTCTAAGAATGACTCTCATAGCAGTGGCCACTATCAAGAACATGTGATATTGCTGGGGGGCATGTTACTTCCTCTAGACCAAGACCAAGAAGGCACCTTTTTGGAGTAAATGCTTCCTGCAGGCTTAAATGAGAATCCAATTTATAGTACTGTAAACTTCTTCCAATAATGGCTTGGATTTACTACTGTTCCATAAAATATATGTCAGTGTCCTCTTGTGCTCCATGCATCTGGTGGAGGTTTCTGTTTCTAACTGACCCTTCTTAAAGAGTTTCATTTGCATAAAGTTTAGAGCGTCAACATTTTAAATATTTATGTATAGCTTACCACACTCTGGTTTTACTCTCCAAATTATCTAATTCAGAAAATTCTGATTGTCAATAATTTAGCTGGGGATTACGCCTAGTTGTAGTGATGCCACTTAGTTTCTTGTATACCAAGGAACTCTTGTGCCTTTGTTTGACCCAGGATGCCAATTCATCCCAGATTTGAAAAGATTATATGTGCCATGTGGGCTGTGCCAATTTTCTGTGGAACATATGCTGGAGCTGTATAAATGGAAACATCACTTTGTTCAATCTGGAGAGTGTTTATCTTAATTTAAGAACATTTATTTTCACACACAGAATGAGTGGAAGTGCTATCCATTGGTGCATGTCCTGTGTTAAGGTGGTTATGCTTTTTAAAAATGTTTGCAGAGCAGTCCTGTTTGTCAAGTCCCACTAGTACTCCCATGGAGGGGATGTAATTTGGTGAACAAGCTCCACTCCCCTCACCCCCATTGCATGACTTCAGTTTTCACAGTGTGTTTGCTTAGGGTCATGAAATTGCTCTTAATAATGTCAAGACTATACCCTGATATTTGGGCAAAAGTGTGTAGTGCCTTCTTCCATTGTTCAGATTACTTGCTCCACAGGCTTTACCTACCCCATTACCCCCAGTGACTGAGGAACTGGACCCAGAGGTGAGGGTACAGTGACCAGAGGGATTGCTGCTGACATTCCACCCAGCAGATGCTAACAATATGACCAAGCCAGCAAGGCTTGGGCATCTGTTTTGTATTTTCCAATTAACAATCAGTAATGGATTTTGGTATGCATAATTCTGTATTGATCGATCAACAACTTGTAACTTGATTCTAGTGTGTTCAATTCTGTACTGATCGATTAACAAGTTATTACCTGATAAATTATTTATACACGTTTAAAACTCATGTACTTTGCAATGTATCCGACTGTTTTAATGTTTGTATCGTCTTAATAAGTCAAATCAATAAAACTTATTAACCACAAAAAAAACTCATGTCCTAAGTTTTTATTTTCTCTGTAATTTTAAGCAGAGCTAAGTGCTGAGGGTAGACTTGTAATTTTCCAGACTTACCGTGACCTTCTCAACTTTAGACATCTGTGGGGTACTTTCCACTGATAAACACGGGCAGTCTATTTTTACCTACTCACACTGGCCATAAGAGGTCAGCAAGCAGTCAACCTGGTTGTATTGGTGGTTTGCCTGGCCACATGAGTGATCACGAGCAGTCAATCCTGTCCTGGTGGATCAATACTTGACCACATGAGCAGACAACCTTGCCCTGCCTGGTAAACAACTGACTATAATGAGCAGCGAGCTGTTCACACCTCCATCTGAGCTGTGATTTTTCTCCAGCTGTGCGTCTTGCTTGAGAAGCTCAGTCTTCTTTTTTAATTTCTGGGAAAGTTTCCCCAGCTATCTCTCATACAAGATACCATGGCATCAGGCCAAGGTTATCAGTGGTCACCTGGCTAGTAAAAACAACTAGAATGCAAAACTATAAAAGTATCTGGCCCTGCCATCTTCTGCCTTGGCAAAGAGTATTTAAGTCCACAGCAGCCACAGCCAAGGTAAGGAGTTTCAGAGGGAGAACCAGAGTTGTCCCAGCTCCCAGGATCTCTTGAGGACATCAGCTTGTACTGGTTTGGTGAGTTTTGTTACTTTCACCTTAGGCATAGGACCTAAGGCTGACTGCCTGGCATTTGTTTTTACTTCTTTTTGTGACTTCTTTTGGTCTGCAATGAAAAAATTATTTTCTGTTTTGCACTGCTGTTCAGAAAAAATGTAACTGTATTATAAATTGTACCTGGTCTATTCATGCTAATGCCAAAAATACCTTGTAAATTTCTGAACACTGATATCAAGAGTAAAAACATTTTTAACCATGAATCCTGGCATGAGTTATGCTTCTCAGTTTAATAATATAAAACTTAGAGCACTTAGTTTAGAAAATGATAACCTAAGAAATAAGTCAGTACCCTTAAGATAACAGTTCCAGGTTATATTCATATAATTAAATGTGCACATTTCTTATACCCAAACTTACTACATAAATATTTGGGTTGGAGTATCAATGATTCTAGTAAAAGACACTGGTGTAAGATATGTGACTGTCCCAGGCACAGACAGATGATTTTAAAATATAAAAATATTTGAAGAACCAAAAAGGACACATTGCCTTCTGACAAATAAACATGCTCATAAGGGAACTTTAGATTTTAATGAACACACAGCCTTTATAGAATGAGGCCAAATAATCTTGGTCAGTCAGGTGTCAGATGAGATAATTGTGGCAGGTGGTCTAGAACATAACACAGGGGTCACTCTTCCAACCCTCTGTGTTGTCATTCCCAACCTAGCCCAATTAGTGGACAACTTGGAAAGACTGCCAGTCTTCAAAGGTCTCAGTAAAAAGTCATGTACACGAGGCTTAGCAAAAAAGTTATATCAGAGAGCCAGAAGGCACTCCCTTTAACTTCAGAGGACAGCTTGTAAGGATGAACTAGGGTTTCAGATGTGGAGGAGCATAGCATCCACATAGATGGAGACTTTATAATTCTGCCCTCCCCCTAACTTGGAGGCCATAAATTTCCTTTTATTTGTAGGATTGTTCTATTAAGTGGCTCAATGTAAAGATTAAACAAATAGGGTGAAAGTGGGCACCACTGATTGGTCCCCTTTTCTAGACAAAACCGCTGGGATCCAATTTCATTGCACTTTATTTTGACAAAGGGGGTGGAGTACAGGAGCCTAATACACTGTGAAAATGTTACAGGGAAGTTGCATTCTACTCGCCTAAGAAACAACAAGAACCAAATATATATATATATATATATATATATATATATATATATATATATATATATATATATATATATATATATATATATATATATATATATATATTAGAGGCAAAAACTCCATTTAATGCATTAGTTAGGGTTGTTCCACAGTGACAAAAGTGAGAAATTCATTGTTAGGGTTGAAAACCCCTTGGACCCCTGTCCACCCCCAACTGCATTGGGTGTGCATTGGGGTTATCAGCCCTAACTCTCACCCCATCACATGTGTAAAGCAGCAGAAGTATAGGAGAATGGGGTGAGAGTTAGGACGGCGACACCCAATGCACACCCAATGTCGGTGGGGGTGGGCAGAGGTGTCCAAGGGGTTTTCAACCCAACAGCAATTTCCTCACTTTTGTCGCAGCCATGTATCCAACTGGTACAAAACTTGACAGATGCCAAGGCCTATGGTTCTTGATCGTGTATTCCAAATTTCAGCCAAATCTGTCATACGGTTGCAAAGTTATTAAGGTGCAAAGTTTTGGGGTTTAACATAGAAATGGCTTCTCAACCCTAACTATGGTAGCACTACCGTGCTACCATAATATATATATATATATATTTTGAGGGAGGCAGTATAGCGCAGTGGTTTAAGGCTCTGTGCTGCAAATCTGGTGACATCCAGCAGACCAGACCTGGGTTTGAATCTCACAGCCTCCACTTGCATACTGTGTGACCCTGAGCAAGTAACTTAACTTCCCTGTGCTGCCAGGTCACTCCTGTAAAAAAGCTTTCAGCTTAGTGTGCTACTCCTGGTAAAATAAATAAAAAAAAAATATTATAGTGGCACACAGTAGTGCCACTAAAGTTAGGGTTGAGTACCCTATTTAAAATTAAATCTGAAATTTGGCAGCTTAATAACTTTGCCACTGTATGACGGATTTGCCTGAAATTTGGCATGCACAGTCTGGTACCATATATCTCTGGATCTGCCAAGTTTTTAATGGTCAGATATACTGTTGCAGAGCTACAGAGCACCAAAAAATGCACAAATTATGCATTTTTGCACATTCTTTGCTCATGCCTACAGGTCGCATGGTCTGCGCAACCGGTCTGAAACCTTCAGGAAACATGCAGCCAGGTTACCCGATATGCCTTTCAATGATTTTGTAAAAAAATATTAAACGGTTCAAAAGTTATTCAAAAAACAGATTTACCATTATAGTCAATGGGGAAAGTTAACAAAAAGTTTGAAAGTGTCTCAAATGCAGTTTTTAGTGTCGCAAATTACCCCTGTAGTGTTGCAAATACACCATCTTGTTTTCAGTTGGTGGTCACAGAAATGCTTGGCAAAATTTGCGACCCTCTAGGGACACAGTTCTTGCTGTGTTCACCTAGTCGAGTCCTGAGGATGCTAGGCATGTCTTTTTTTTGGGGGGTTTAACACCCCAGAAATATATTTTTTAAATTTTTGTAAACAGTAGTGTCGCAAAGCAATGTTGCACATTCAACACTTTCGTCATTTTTTTTGTGAAAGTGTCACAAATCACGACACTACTTTGCAACACTATGCAAAAAACAATAGGAAATCTTTGCCACCCTGCTGCAAAAGAACGGTTTGGTCTTTTGGGCTGAAATTTGGAGGGAAGAAAGCCAAGATCCCTCAGATGTGCATTTTGGTAGTTTGGTGATGAAATATTAGAGGGCTGTAAAGTTACAGCACTCCGAAATGGACAATTTTTCCAATAGGCTAACATTATGGCGTACACTGCGCCTTTCGGGGCCTATATCTCAAAAACGCTTCGAGATATGGACTTTTCGTCTGAAGAATTCTTAGTCCCGCTCTATGGGGCTAAGTGCAAAACTAGCCAGGAAAGTCATAAATAATATGAGATTTTAGTTTTTTTTCTATCTCATACGGTTCCTGAGATATAAGCAAATTAGTATTCCAAGTGTTCATTTTCTACTCTGAGGGCCATTATTATGCATACATTCTTTGTATTCACTGTGCTTCTGAATACACCTTTTTGGGGAAAAAAGTGTGTGCGTTTGAGTTACTGTTACATTCAGCACTTCCGCTTTCATTTACGTTTACGGCACCGTGTGCATTACCCTTTGTGTTTGCGCTTGCGTTTGCGTTACTGTTACCATTTGAGTTTCCATTACTGTTTTTCTTTGTGTTTCCTTTTGCATCGCCATGTGCATTACCATTTGCATTTGCATACGCACTTCCATTTGCGTTTCTATTTGCATTTGTGTTTCCTTTGGCGTCATCGTTGGTGTTACCATAAGCGTTTGCGTTATCAATTGCGATACAGTGACCGTGCGCGTTACCATTTGCATTTGCATTTCCATTTGCTTTTGTGTTTCCTTTGGCATCATCGTTGGTGTTACTGTAAGTGTTTGTGTTTCCAGTTGCGTTACCATGACCATGCAGGTTGCCATTTGCGTTTGCATTTCCGTTTGTGTTAGTGTTCCATTTGGCGTCATCGTTGGTGGTACCATAACCACTTGTGTTTCCAATTGCGTTTCCATTGCTATTTGTGTGTTCATCACCATTTGCATTACCATTTGCATTTTCATTACCATTTGAGTTTGTGTTTCTGATGCCATGAGCATTTGCATTTATGTTTTCCTTAGCGTTTGTGTTTGCATTTCTCATGCCGTTTGCGTTATTGTTTACGTTTGCATCACCATGTACGTTACTGTTTGCGCTTGCGTTTGCATTACAGTTTGCATTACTATTTTATTTTACCTCACTGTTTCCATCACTGTTTGCATTAACATTACCAAATTACCATTTGTGTTTTTGCGTTTGCATAATGCAGTACAAAACATAATGTTTTTGATATTTTTCTGCATTGACTTCCGTGACACATAGCACAGCCAGTGTGTTGTTGATTGGTCTGAAACTTGGCAGCTAGTAGGACCTTTCTTCAGGGAATATTCCATTTTTTGTTTGGTGAAAACATGCTGTTCCATTCCAGAGTTATGGCCATTTGAAGTTGTCCCACTTCGCAGTCCGCCATTTTAGTGCATTTTCGGCTGCGGTTAATGCCATTTTGTGTTGGAAGACTTCTTAAAGGTACAGAAACATAACAATTGAATATCTCTGAAATGGTTTTGTCTTTTCACATAAAATTTGGAGGCTGTTGAGTGGATGTCCTGGAAATGTGAATTAAGCTGTTTACATGTTTTAAAAAAGATTTGCTGCAGAGATACTGCATGATGCAGTTAATGTTTTGCGCATAGCATTCTGGATGTTGCTACTGCCTTTACATTTATAGCAAAGGTAGCCCTAGTGGCCCGGAGGTGTCTTGCAGTGGTTTCGTGTGTAGAAGATTAACAGGTGTGGAATTATGCCACTCCAATGAATGAAAATATAGTTCATTATGCTTCAATAACTTCTGAACTGTGTGTCCAATTTGCCTGGCATTTGGAATGTACAAAGATTTATAATTCATCTTTCACTGTGCCAATTTCCGGGTCACTTGCCCTTATGGTTGCTGAATTGTGTATGTTAAGTTTTTTGCTTGTGCCGTTGTACGGCCATTGAATGTATGTACACACAATTCTGGACACACAGTGTGCCATGGTACATATATTCATTTACCGATTTTCATTTCAGTTGGTCATACAGTTTTTGTGCAGCAAGCTGACACATATTCACATGGTTCAGGCCCCACGCTCCCACCACCACATTCCATTCACTATTTATACTGCACATTCTGAAAAAGAAGGGAAATTCATAGCAAACAAATCCGTTTAATGCATCAGTTAGGGTTGTTCCACAGCGACAAAAGTGAGGAAATTCGGCATTAGGGTTGAAAACCCTAACTGTGCATTCCCCTCCCACCCCCACCACCACCACACACACACACACACACACACACACACACCACACACCACACACACACACACACACATATATACATGCAAGTAGGGGAAGGACCAAGGCAACACAACCAATCACACACAACCAGCGGCAGGTGCCAGAACTAACATACAACTATCTAAACCATGAAACCACACACCCATGCTCCCATCGGGCTGTGGTATGTGGTTGTCACTTCTAACTCTGATACCGGACATTCCATGCACTGCAAAACTCATATCACTATGCTCAACTGGGCATCTTGAGCCACACACTGCCACCAACACATACCACAGACTATACATATGGTATTTTGGGGTTCACAAGATCCAAAACAGGATTTTGCACATTCCCTGAATTGCTTTCAAAAATCACTTTCACTAATCTGACAGTGTTGTGATATGCATTTGCGACACTTTCATGTTTGCAACAGTATTTTGCAACACTATTTTGCATGCTTTTGCAAATGTGACACTGTTGTGTCTTCCATTTGCAACAGTATTTTGCGACACTATTTTATATGTTTTTGCAAATGTGACACTTTCATCTCTTCCGTTTGCTACACTTTCATGTTTGCAAAAGTATTTTGCGAAAGTATGCTCCTGATGACTGCACATCTTTGCCATCATCCTGCCAGCAAAGGGTTGATTCCTTTGTGCTGCAATTTGCAGGGTGACAAGCCCTGTTCCCACAGATGTGTCTTTTCCTGCTTTGGTGCTAAAATACTTAAGCATGACAAAGTTATACTGTTCCAAAACTGAGCAATTTTCCATAGACTAACATTGCGATGCCCATGACGCCTTTTCAACACCATATGTTGAAAACAAAGCGAGGTACACTGTTTTCACTACTGTCAGCTGAAGTTAAATTTCTTACCTACTTGCTACAGTAACACAGATATACGCCTCCTGCTGGTTGTGTGTGATTGGTTGTTTTGCCATGGTCCTTCCCCTACTTGCATGTATGTGTGTGTGTGGTGGTGGTGGGGGGAGGGATGCGTAGTTAGTTTTCAACCCTAACACAGAATTTCCTTGCTTTTGTCACTGTGGAACAACCATATCTATATATATCTCCAACTCCCAGTCAAATGCTTTTTCTGCATCCAGGGACATATGAACATATGAACATATGAAATGCCAGCAAACACAGGCATCACAGTCTATCGAATCTGCTCGATTCTGCAGCTAGCCCCTCAACTTGCAGCTGCCCCTTAACAACCCCTCCCCTCACTCTGTCCCACCCCCTCTTAAATCCACCCACCATTCTACATGATACAACTTCCTCAGGCAGAGTATTCCGTGTGTGTGTGTCTACCACCCTTTCTGTGAAAAAGTGTCTTCTGATTTCCCTCCTGAATCTCCCCCTTCCAATCTCAGTCGATGCCCTCTTGTGTCCCTCCCCCTTCTCATCTGAAAAATCCCTTCTGTATTAGTCTTGTTTATTCCCTTTAAGTATGTAAAGGTTTCAATCATATCTCCCTATCCCTCCTCTCTTCCAGGGAATACATGTTCAGCTCTCCCATCATCTCCTCATACAATTTTCCCTCCAGTCCCTGGATCATCTTCGTTGCCCTGTGCTGCACCCCCTTCAGCAATCTGATGTCCTTCTTCAGGAATGGACACCAGTACTCCATGCAGTATTCCAGGTGTGCCTGCCAGTGACCTGTACAGGGGAAGGATCACCTCTCTGTTCCTTGAAGAGATTCCCCTCGCTATGCATCCTAGAATCTTGTTTGCCTTTGCAGCTGCCTTCCTGTACTGAGCTGAGTGGTTAATACTCCCCGTTAAAAGTACCCATAGATCCTTTTCCTCCATGGTGCTTTCCAACTGTACCCCTCACAGCTGATATTTCCTCTCCTGGTTCCTTACTTCAAAGTGCAGCACCTTGCATTTCCTGGCATTGAACCCCAACTGCCATGTTTCTGACCACTCCTGTAGTTTGGTCAGGTCCTCCTGCTGTCCCATCCACCCCTCTATGTCATCTACCAAAGCTCTGATTTTAGTATTGTCTGGTAACAGACTGATCTTACTCAGGATCCTGTGTGAGATGTCAGCTATGTATATCCCAAACAGTACCGGTCCCAGTACCGATCCCTGGGGCACCTTGCTCATAACATCCCTTGGTGATGAGAGTTCCCCACCACCACCACCCCCTTTGCTGCCTACTCCTCAGCCAGTTGGTGATCCAATTGACCATATTTGATCCCACCCCTATGTATTCCAGCTTTCCCCAAAGCCTCACATGCAGCACCGAGACAAGGACCTTGCTGAAGTCCAGCTATAAGACATCCACTGTATGGCACCTGCATGGAATTGATGGTCACCTGCTATCTCTCTCTCTCTCTCTCTAAGGAGGCATTAGATTAGATTGCTCTAGCCTTCTGATGTCCTGCAATAGGACCTTGTATTCTTTTTCCTTTTTCCTGTTTTAGGTTGATGCAACATGAATAAGTTCCCCCTTAATGCTGTACTTGAACAACCCACCCCAAGATGTTACTAAAATCATATGTTGTCCCCAAAGTTTCATTACAAAAGCCACAGCTTTCTTCATTTTTTTTTCACACATTATGTCTTTAAGAAGATTATGGTAATTGTTTATCTTCCAGTATGTGTCCTTTTGTGGATAGTCTGAAATCCTACATGGGAAACAGACCAAGGCATGGTAAGAGACTACCTTGGCAGAAGTTTTGCAGGCTTGTATCTCAGGGAAAAGGACACAAAAGCTGAGCTACCAACAAAACTAAAGAATCCTCCTGAAACTGAGTGCACAAATACAATTTATTAGTGGGTAGCTGGATAACTGGCACAAACAGTGCTATCAAACAGTAAGATGAGGTGTTTGTTTACGCTGGTTATCCAGTTAGCCCACTAATAAATTATATTTGTGCACTTTACTTAGTTTCAGGAGCATTCTTTAGTTCTGTTGGTAGCGTGTTTGTCATTTTCTCATCACATTTGTGATCTATGGCTCCGCCTGCTTTGATGTGCACCAGAGTTTGTTTTGCTTTGTAGTATTTGAGGGAGAAGTCCAGTGCTGACCAGAAAAAAATCCAGGTGGGAGGATGTTCCATCCACCACAGAATGGAATGTGCTGTCCCTTTTATCTGGATGCAGTATTCTCCATGGCTATAACAAGCACAGCGAATCCTCAAATTCCTTTAGTGTTCTCTGCCCTGGAGTTAAGCCTCTTTTATCCTTATTTTATTTATTTATTAATTTAAAAGTTGTTAACCAGGAAAGGCACACTGAGCCGAGGCTCATTTCCAGGAACAGTCTTAGGAAGGGTTTAAAAGGGGAACAACTTACAGTGCAAAAACAGATACAGCATTACATTATAGGATAATTTAAGGTTCCATCTAGTATAAAATTCAAGTCCCCCATAATCATGCAATGTATCTCACCTATATCAGCTAAGAGGCCTTCAGAGAAGTAAAAAAGTGAGGGTCACTGTTACTCAGGCCTTAGACACAAACCAGGTCATTTCAGTGAACACAGTCTTGGGGGATGCGAGCCACACTTGGGAGCCATATTTTCACACCAGTGCCAATGAGCTCATTTCATTGTTACCATGACTATGTTTTTTTTGCAAATTGCACTACTTGTTGTCTTCTTATTTAATTTGTTTTATTCACTGTTGTTTCCCACCTATGTATGTAAGCTCCCAGGTCATGCCTGAAAATAGGCAGCTATGCTGTCTAGCATACCTACCTGGTCAACAAAAACTAAATAAATAGATAGGTGCATGGGGATGGCAGACACCTATCAGACAAGAGGCAGTCAGCTTCTATTATTGTAAGAATTCAAAATAATATTAAAAAAATGAGGTATTGCATTATATTCAAGTGCTTTTCTTATTCAGGATGTGTCTCAAGCATGCAATTCAGGCATTACTAAAGAGAAAAGTCATTTTGTAAGAATGTTATAAAAGCCAGACCTCGCCATTCAACAAAAATGTCTTTGCTCCCCCTCCACTCCATGACATCATAATGTCACCAGTGCCACTACGTCTGATGCTTTTTGCATATGGATGCTTTGTCAAATGCTAAGCCTCTCCATATGGAGGAGAGGCTGGACAAGCTGATGGACCTGAAGTTTGACTTCGCTGCCTCAGTCCAGAACCAGCAGCAGGGTGGAGGAATGATTCAGGCATCCACAAGTGCCATCAGTAGTTGCTCAACACCTCAGGCAATGCCTGCTGCTCTCTTCCCAGGTGTCCCTAAGTTAGTGTGGCAAAACTGGTATGGTCCCACCTGATCGACAAGGTCTGATAACAGATTCAGGGAAGGGAGTATGTGGACATGTTCTTGACTCAACCATGCAGGTAAGCAAAGATAGAGCAAAGAGAAAAAAGATGAATCAAGATAAGAAGAAGGTGAAGGCTGATCACACCTTCACCAACTGGCTAGCCAGGTTCATAGTTTTTGCCAGTACAGTGGGCCAGATTGCCCCAGAGAAATGAGTAGACGTCTTCAATTACTTGAACATTATCAGGTTAGCCTACAGGCGAAAAGGAGGGAATTATCAGGTTAGCCTACAGGTGAAAAGGAGGGAATGATTGGCTTGAAGCCATAAGAACTGGGGTTGTCTACAGGCCACAGACCAGGGGGAGGACATAGACACATTACTGTTAGAAGATATACAAAACATGACAGCTAAAGGGGAGGTTCTGATAATGGGAGACTTCAACATGCCGGATACAGATTGGTCAATACCAGCAGGATCATCTGCCAGAACTAGACACGTGGTGGATTCCCTGCAGGGGAAGGGCCTCAAACAACTGGTACAACAACCCAAAAGAGACAGGGCTATCCTAGATCTAGTACTGACTAACAGGGAAGGGATCACAGATCTCCAGGTAGAAGGTCACCTGGGGGCCAGTGACCATCACATGGTATGGTTCAATGTGGCCACTATGTCCAAATCATCCCATTCCAAGGCAAAAACATGGGACTTCAGAGGAGCTGACTTTGATAAGATGGCCAACAGAGTTAAGCTAGTCCTGGCAAAAAGAAACACAGGTGAGGGTGTACAGGCAAAGTGGGCAAGCATTAAGGATGCAATACTTGAAGCAACATCCCATTGTGTTAGACAGAAAAGGAAGTGCAAAGAAGAAGAAACCACTTTGATTCTCAAATACAGTAGCAGGAAGGTCAGAGCCAAAAGGCTGGCCTTCAGGAAATATAAAGGAACACAACAGGAGGAAGATAGGAGGCATACCAAACTGCCTAAGGAAGCAGGGAAGGCAGTAAGGCAGACAAAGTCCCAAACTGAGGAAACACTAGCACGAACAGTAAAAGAAGGTGACAAGACTTTCTATAGATGCATTAGTGAAAGGAGAACATCCAGAGGGGGTATTGCTAAGCTCAAAGGAGAAAAGGGGGCATGTGAGGAGGCGGAGGACCCTGTAAAAGCATCTATCCTAAATAGATACTTTTGCTCAGTATTTACTGAAGAGAAGGTAGGACAGGGCCCACAGCTCAGCACCATGGACACAGGGGGGAGGGAAGTGAGCACTACTCCCTTCACAAAAGAAAGGGTCCTACAAGAGCTCGCTAAGCTCAGGGTGGACAAGGCAATGCGACCTAATGGCATGCATCCCAGGGTACTTAAGGAGCTAAGGTTGGAATGAGCAGAACCATTAGCAAAACTGTTTAGTGAGTCTCTGAGCACAGGAGAGGTCCCAGAAGACTAGAGAAGGGCTCATGTGATCCTGCTCCACAAGAGTGGTAGCAGGGAGGAGGCAGAGAACTATAGACCAGTCAGTCTTACCTCTGTAGTGGGCAAGATTATGGAGGCACTCATTAAGGAAAGGATAGTACAACACCTGGAATCCATAGGGGCACTGGATCCAAGACAGCATGGGTTTACAAAAGGAAGGTCCTGTCAAACTAATCTCATAGATTTCTTTGACTGGGTAACCAGAGTGGTGGACCAAGGGGGAGCAGCTGATGTTGCCTACCTTGACTTCAGCAAAGCTTTCAACACTGTTCCACATAGAAGATTGATAAATCAGCTGGGTAGGCTTGGGGTGGATCAGAAGTTGGTCAACTGGGTGGCAAACTGATTGATGGGCAGAAAACAGAGAGTGGTGGTAAATGGTATACAGTCAGAAGAGATGCAAGTCACAAGTGGGGTACCTCAGGGATCAGTCCTGGGGCCAGTCCTCTTCAATATCTTCATTAGTGACATTGCAGATGGACTAGAGGGTAAGGCTTGTCTGTTTGCAGATGACAGCAAGATCTGCAATAAAGTAGATGATCCAGATGGGATGGGCAGAATGAGAAGAGATTTGGATAAACTAGAAAAATGGTCAGAAGACTGGCAACTGGGATTTAATGCAAAGAAGTTCAAGACCATGCACATAGGTAGGAGTAACCCTGAAACCACCTATAAGCTGGGAGGGGAGTTGCTGGCAGTCACAAAGGAAGGAAGAAAGAGACTTGGGCATCATCATCACCGATGACCTGAAATCATCCAAGCAGGCCTCTAAAGCAGTAGGTAAGGCTAGGGGGATGTTAGGGTGTATTAGTAGGGGTATCACAAGTCATAAGAGGGAGGTAATAATCCCTCTTTACAAGACACTAGTTAGGTCCCATCTGGAGTACTGCATGCAGTACTGAGGCCACATCTTCACAATGACATTAACTCAAATTGAGGCAGTCCAGAGAAGGGCAACCAAAATGGTGCAGGGACTGCATTAGAGGCGATGAGAGACAGATTAACGGAGCTCAATATGTATACCCTTGAGCAAAGGAGGGAGAGAGGTAATATGATCAAAACATTCAAACACCTTAAGGGCATTGACAAGGTGAAAGAGTCTAACATGTTTAAATATAAGAAAAATAGCAGGACAAGAGGACACAGCATGAGATTACAGGGAGGCTGATTAAGGGAGAATGTGAGGAAATTATTTTTCACAGAAAGGGTGATGGATGCATGGAACGGTCCACCTCAGGAAGTGGTGACTATGAACACAGTGCAGGGCTTCAATCAGGCATGGGATAGGCATAAGGGAGCAATACAGATGAGTATGAATAGATAGGCCACTGACAGTGCAAAGGCCAATGGCACATTTATAAGGTATAAAAAGAAATGGGCAGACTGGATGTGCCTTGCGGTCCTTATCTGCCATCAACTTCTATATTTCTCTGTTTCTAATACAATGAAGAATTCAGGTGGCATATGCAGTATATCCCTATGTTACACTGTAGGGCTCTGGACACCCTTACAGAAAAATAAGTGTGCTGTGTACATGCAGAATGCATGCCATATGCTTAATTGTATAATGTTTGCACGTGGTTCGCATACTCAAAGTGAACCTAAGCGAACCAGCTCTAAAATGCAAATCAGGTTTGCATGCTGCAAGCTTGACATGTGTGCAGCAGTTAAGCTGGTGTGAACATCATTTTAAAATCTATGTTCACATATTGCAGGCCTACCATGTGTGCGGCAACTAAGTTGGTACAAATCTCATCTAAAAACTCATCAGTTTCTATTTCTCATACTACTGTCAGCAATTAGAGCCATTAAAATACATTTTTCATCGATTGCCCATTAAAATTAAGTAATCTCATTAATTCTGATCCTTTTGCAAGTTGCTTAATGGCTTTTGATTTTTATCACTGAATTTCAATTGATTTGTAAAGTATTGTTTGCTTAATGCATTAAATACCTAGGCTATAATCAGCCAACATCCGCCATTCCAAGTGTGCGAAGAGGGGCCTCTGTGTTGTGAAGCTTGACCTTTTTGTTTTGGGCCATGCAAATACCCTTATAGGTTCATAAATTGGGATTCAAGTCCAATTAGCTAATAAAAGCCATTTGTGGACTTGCCACTAACTGTGGAAGTATTGACATTTTCTATTCCCCATGTGCTTATCTAGTTGGAATTTGAAGGAATCTAAGCTGGTGGCACCTATCACCTGTGCAGGTAATTCATTCCACGGGCTCACCACCCTTTGACTATACCAGTTCCCTCTTCTATTAGTCTTGTATTACTCTCCTCTCTGCTGGTATGTATTCAGTCTTGTGTTCCTAAAGGTAATGCCTTTTCTAATCAGACAAGACAGTTCCCAGTTTAATTCATTATGAAATGCTGTATATGTAGAACACATATCTCCTCTCTTTTTATGATATAGCATAGAATAAAGACCCAGTTCCTCCAGTCTTTCTCTATACTGCTTCCCTTTTACACTTTTTACTACTGTTGCCATTTTTCTTTGCACTCTTTCCACAGCTTGTGCACTTCCTCTACTGATGGGCGAACTGACTAAATTTCCATATTCCAGGATAGGTCGAATCATGGATTTGTACAGGGGCAGTAACACTTTGCTGTTTCTACTCTTTATGTTTCTTAATAGTTTACCTAGTATTTTGTGTGCTTTTTTACACACTCTATATTATGTGTTTTGAAACTAAGATTGTTTGTCACCCATATACCCCGATTTTTTTATTTCTCTACACTTTCTATCTGCTGGTTTTTGATTGTGTAGGAGGAATTTGAATTATTTGCACCAAAATGCATCACCTTACCCTTTGGTCCATTAAATACCAACTTATGCCTGGATACCCAGTCCTCCAACAAGGATATTTGGTTTTGAAAACTTGCTATTGACTCCTGATTGTTTACTATGGCCCCCATCTTTGTGTCATCAGCATATTTACATAGCCAAGCCCCATCCCCTACTTGCATCTGGGACACTAGTAAACCAAACAATGTGGGTCCCAAGATCGATCCCTGTGGGACCCCACTCATAACCATCTCCCACTCTGCCAGGTGACCTCTTATGGCCACTCTCTGTCTCCTACCACACAACCACTCCCCAATCCAGTGTAAACACTTTTTTTCAAAGCCCACATTCTGTAATGTTTGTAATAAATTTTCATGAGAAACATATTTAGTGCTACACATGTGTTTCTCCATAACTGATTCTGCTCGCTTAATTTCCCTTTGTCATTCTGTATGTAGTATATACACTAGGGCCATGCTAAGCACTCTTTTTGCTGAGTAGGATCTTGGAAGCATGCACCATACCTCACATTTTGTCACTGAAATGAGGGACACGAACACTCAAAATGAGGTACAATAAGGGACACTAACCCACACGATGATCAAGACACATCCTGAAACATGGAGATACAGTACCTCAGAACACAGTGGACACTGTTGTATTTACTTGTACCAACACCTGAGAATGAATTTCTACCATAAAGCAGGGGTGCCACTTAAGAAGGACAAAGGGGGGCTGGTGACCCCCCACATTTGTGCCTAGATTGTTCTTATGGTGTGGCAATAATGGCATTAAATTTGGATTTAATGTTTTGCAAACAAGTGTTCCCCCCAGCCTATGCGGTGCACTCTTGACTCAATTATGTCTGTATTTTGTTGTCCACTATCTCCACCTATTAGCAGTGGCACCATCACACATGATGTGGAGGAGCTCCAGCCAAGCAGGAGCACATGAGTCATGTGAGTGCAACACTGTCTTTCCTGCCACAGAGTAGACAGGCTGCACACTATAGCTTGGATGAGCCCATGAGCACTGAACTCTCAATAGAAGTGTTGTGGTGGCATATTTTTGTTGGTCTACTCTTAGTGAGTCTCCATCTCACCTGGTGACTGAAGGGACGAGGGTGAGCTGGAAGCTAACTTGAGACTAGGCTACCTACATACTCCACTAAGCTTACCTCACAAAAAGAGAAAAAGCACAGGCCCCCTCAGCAGCAAGCTAAGGCCTAGCAGAAGTGGTGACAACAGTGAGGGTGGCCTTCATAGGCCTTGATCAGTGCAGTGTGGCAGCAACCATGGCTGCAGCCAAGCAAGAAGCAAGCAACACAGGTTGGGTGGGTTCGGTTAGTGAAGTGACTTGGTCATGGACCATGTTGGGGACATGGAATGGTCAGTTCTAGCATTCAACTTCTGGCAGAAGGACGGAGGAGGAGTAGACTAAAAACTGGGCTGGTGGCACACTGGGCCAGGCTGCAGATTTTGGCCAGATGGCCAGGTAAGTAAAAGTACATTTTTTTTAAAGGGGGACTGGGGAAGATGGAAAAACTGAAATATTGACATGTTTTTCACTTTTCTGCACCTTTAGGTGGCTTCATGACCCATATGGGATGGATATTGAATGGAATGGAGTCAGGTAGAGAAATCAGGACAAAGTTTATTTTTTTTTTTTTTTTTGGGGGGGGTTCAGAAAATCTGCCAGGAAAACATTGGTTAAAAACTAGGTGGGTTTAAGCCAAAATCTGATATACTGCTCCAAGGTATAGACAGATGAATCTTACACATTTGATTTTTTCTTGATTTGTATATCACTTTTCAGTAACAACAAATGAGTTTTACCTTTTAGAGATGTTCCAGACATTCTAGACTTTGCCATCTATGGGCTAACTAGTACCTGGCCTCCACTGGTTGTTGACTCCCCAATGCTGAAATCTGAAATGGTGCCCATGCCATAAAGTCTAAATTTACAGGACATCCTCTGTGTGAGCAGCATGTTTCCCATGAGGGATGGATGAGGAGCAGAGCAGTTTTCAGGGGTAAAATGAGTCCTGTCCCTTGCATTCAGGGACAGTTGAACAGTGTGGTATGCACAGACTATTGGAGCCCCACTATGGTCAAGCTTATTCCCCCTACCCCCCCCAATGAAGCAAACATCCACATCACCACACTCAGGCACATTATGACATAGGGCAAGGGAGACCACAGGGGAGAGCACCATTGAAATGAATGGGTGTATTTTTTATTACTATTTTATTCATTATTGATGGTGAGTTGGAGATTAATGAAGGCTGCCACTCGACTAACAATGGCCTTGTTAGTAGAACTGTAGCCTTCATTATTCTACAACTCACCATCATGATGTATAAAATAGTAATAAAAAATAACTCCATTCATTTTAAAGGGGTATGACTTAGCCACAGCACTCTGACTAATGGACATCATATCCTAAAGACTTCTGCCTCTGACTCCCTAGTACTCAGGTAAAAATACTCTTGACTTATATCTATACTTGGTGGGTTGTTCATAGCTGCACAGCCACACCTGCTGCAGTGTGTGTGCATGGGGGGGACTGGCCATGTGGGTGGGTGTTGAGTTATTGCTACTTTTGTGTTTGCCCCTTAAAGTCCGTTTGCATGGAAGCATTCAAAACTATGCAGAGGAAATAGTAGGAGTACAGGCCAGAGAGAAGTAATTAAGTAGTTTTGTGGGTAAGTGTTTTTATTGGGGGTGGGAAGAACCACATGTGTTTCCATTGGTATGTATGCTACAGTTCAGCTGTGCAGCTGAGGGAGGACAAGAAGACTAAAAAGTATAATGGGTTACAAGCATGCTGCATGCATGCAGATGTACAGTATGCAGATTTGTATTGAAGTACAAGCGAGCCATATGTGTGCAGGCAGTATAGCTTAGTGGTTAAAGGCACTGAACTGCAAACCAGGAGACTTGGAGACCTGAAGCCCTGAGTTTGAATCTCATCAACCCCCACTTTTTCAGTGTATATAGTGTGATCCTGAGCAAATCACTTAACTTTTATGTGTGCACTTATCAGTGACCACTTGCTTTTTGCATGCAAGCCACATGAATGCACTCTGTTCCAATTTAACATAAAAAGCATACTTTCCACATTTGCTTGCTGCACGCATGCCACATGAATGCAATTGGTTCCAATTTAATGTCTAAATCATGCTTGCAGCACACATACCACATGAGTAGTTTTATGTGTGCAGCATGAAAACATTTCATATAATGATTTCTGTAAGGGCATGCCACTCCTGGTTGAGATTATGCATGGGGGAGGTGTCCTACACACGGGCAGCAGGTTGCCCATCAGGGCACCCCAGCAGCACAGGGTCAACACTGCAGGTCCCTTCCACAACTCTGCTTTAGCTTCAGTAAGAGGAGCTGTACCAATAACAATGGCAGTTTCTGACATGAATGTGTTGCTTGTGGATAATGATACTCACTGGTGCAGTACAATCCCTCAAAAAGCCTGTAGGGAGGCAACAAGTCCTTCAGTAAGAAATCCAAGCACAATGGTGGTGAGCTTGCCCACAACAAAAAGGGTGGGTCAGCTTAGACCTTGACTGGAATGTTACCAAAATTGTTAGGTGACCCACCTGTTAGAAGAGGACTTCTTGGTTGGTTTCAGAATCCAATACACCAGCCCATGCATGGGTACAAGGCAGACAATCTGAAGTCCTCAACAAACAAACCTCGAGTGATTTGGCAGAAATTGGAGATGGTGATGCAGCTGGAGAGGGTGAGTAGCCCCTACTCATTCCCACCCCTACCAAACCTCAAAGTATAACCATTAGCTTAGTTCCCAAAAAGCTCTTGGGGGAATTCCGCATGATCGGCATCTGTCTCACCTGGAGATTGACTCAATCAAGGACCATATTGATCCCTGCTTCATAGCAATTTAATGTGTGTTTTTCAACAGAGCTGTCAATGCAGGGCAATTGGCAGGCCTGTGGGCTATCATGGCCAAGGCAGACATAGTGTTGGCTTTCCATCTCCTGCCAGTACACCCAGATGACCAAGACTTTCTTTTGATGAAGTTCAATGGCCAATATTATATTGACAACTGCATGCCTGTGGAGTGTTTGGTTACCTGCACAGTGCTTAACAGTTTCAATACTTTCTTACCTGAGGGAGCAACTAATAGGGTCATCAACAGGGGGTGGGCCACATGAGGTAGGCAGAGAGTGGGGAGATCAAAAACAGCTGAAGGCCAGCAGCTCATTTTCACTCCAGCTCATCTGCTCCAGATCTCCCACCTAACCACTCTTGTAAAAGCAGGGTAGGGTTGACCAGTGTAGTACAAGGAACCCTTTGACCCACTATGGGTGACTGCAGTAGAGGTTGAAGAGCGAGTTTTCCTGGTTTTCCCTCAGGGGATTTTTTGCCTCCTCCAAAGGGGTTAACAAGTTAGGATGGCACAGACAAGTGTCACTTTCAGGTAATATGGCTGTTTGGGAGTCTCTCAGGTTGATGGTACAATGGGGAAAAAAGGGGACTTAGTCAAATTCTTGTAAATGGCTCATATCCTCTGGTTGGCATAGGGACTGTGGGACTAAAAGACCAGGACCCTATTTGGGGGGGGTCATGATCCAACCTTATTAGGCTTACCTGCAGGGGTGGTGACACCAGAGAGGGGTGGTTGCTCACTTCCTGGCCACATGACCTCCCCACCCTTGGAGCCTGGGTTAAAACATAGATGGTACCTCATCCCCATGGCTTGTACAAGGGTGAAGCTCCTTCACTAGAAGAGAGCAGGTCTGAGTTAGTGTAAGAGATCTCCCAGCAGTGCATGCCACTCCAGCAGTGTAATATTATCTTTAATAAATATATGGTGGTGGCCATTTCTCCAAGACCTGTGTGTGTGGGGGGAAGGTATGGGGACTACTTAGACAATGTTTATAAATATACATCAATACAGTTTTATTTGCCATTGATCTCTTATGTACCGACTCACTGAGAGGATTCTTTCTTCAGGGGCTTTCCACGCTACAGTAGCTCTCTGCTACTGCTCCAGTTACTATCATCTGCACATTCAAGTTCCCTCTGATTACCACCAGAGGCAGCTTTGAACCATATTTTGTGGTCACCACATTCAGGAACAGGATATCTGATTCACTGGCAGATTCATTGGCTGCTGCCCTGGGTGACCACTATGCTCATCTGACGAGAGGTTGCTAGAGATTCCCAGGGTGAGTCTTAAGTCATCTGGGGCCTGTGCCTTTATGTATGTGGCCCCAGACCTGTGGAATTCTCTACCCCATCAGATACATGAGTGCACGAATGTGGAGGGCTTCCAAGAAGGCACTAAAGACGTATCTGTGGCTGAAAGCATACCCAATTTGAGCATCTGATTTTATTTATTCTGTTATTTTATTATTATTATGTATTTTACTGTTTTTATATGGTTATTTATTGTTCAGTGCCTTGACAATTTGAAAGGCACTTTATAAATAAAGCTTATTATTATTTAAGTCAAAGTTTATTTGGTCAACTTATTTAGCCTTTACAAAATCAGAGATTGAAGTTGGGGAGGGAGTACAGTGTACTGCCACTTCTTAAAATTAAGATATATGTTTGTAACCCCCTTGTTCCCATGGGTTACTAGCATCCCAGTTAGAATTAGTTAGAATTAGTGGTAGGCAGGGAAGGCAGCTAGTGAAATGCCAGTTAAATGGATTTCACTCTGTCTCCCTCTCTGCTGTCAGTCACAGATGAGAGCTGGGGAGGTGATGCCACTTGGAACTCTCACAGCTGCATAAACCACACTCCAGTAGCTGTGAGTGAGGGACGTAGAATGTTAGAAAGAGTTCTGTAGTGGAGTTCGAGTGGGAGGCTGCACAGTGTAGCTGCAGCTCCTTTAGCAGCTCTGACATAGAGCAGCATAGGTCCTGTTCATGTTCTTTTCTCACCCTAGTGGAGGACCAGATTGCCAGCTTGATAAGTGGTGGAAACTGCCTCCAGTTTGTGATTTTCCTGTGCATCATCCCAGGAGGGATGGAGCAGGATGTCAGGATTTCAGGGGCAATCCTCCGATCCTCCCAGGACTTTGGAAGCTGCCTTTATATGACAACTTTCTGTGGGTACATTGTTTGTTTGGAGTTTGCCTGCAGATTTTAAAGGTGGATTCTCTGACAAAGGGACCCTGTCACCTTAGACTGTTGTCTGCACAGTGGAGTCCAGTATGTGACCAACCATGTACCTAACTTTTACATCTTGACACCCTTGTGGTGTCCTTTGTAGTATGTTAAGTGTGATATACATTTCAAGACAGCATCTACAGTTTCTACAGTGTGTGAGGTATATTTACCAGATGAATTTCTGAGTATGAACTAGGAAACATAAGGTGGGAGACCCCCATCTGAAGTGACCAATTTACCTCTCCGGGTTCTGAAGGGCACTTGTGTTTCCTCTCAATGCATGTGGCCAATGCCTGAAGAAGCAGTTTTACCCCAGTGAGTGGGATTTTCTCCAGTTTGCCCCAGTGAGTGGGATTTTCCTCCAGTTACCCCTAGTATGCGAGTCCTACAGTGTTGATCCTCTAGTGCTCTGTGTGGTTCGTGTACCATGTCCATCCTATTCAATATGGGAAGTGTCCAAGTACTGGCTCTATGTGCCTAGTTGAGGGAGAGTGTTCTACTGGTGGCTAGTCCACATGTTCTACAGTTATCCTATGCTAATTGGGAATTCTTGGAGTTCTGTACCTTAGATGTCTGCATTTACAGTGTGTGAAACCCTTGGGGGTCCATCTTCGCTTTGTGTTGTTCCTACTGTGTTATGGAATAAAACCACACTCTAAAATCCCAACCTGGTATGGACATTCTTGTTATTGCTTCCCATGTGGAATTACTTTGGGTACCCCTGTCCAGAAGTACAAACCTAGCATAGCCCTGAGCAAATGTTTTCTCCCCAGGACCTGGGTTGTTGGCCATGCATTGGTCCCACCAGGTGTGTGCCAGGTATTTAGTGCCACATCTGGTTGTGTTCTGCATTGGTCTCATCTTGTCTATGGTGAGCAATGAGACACAGTTTTCTAGTTGTTGCATAACTGTTTAATTAGTATGTAACCCCAACCCCTCTCTGTTTCTACCCCTAGACCTGTTTTGGTGGTGAGAGGTGTGCCCTTCTAGTTAAATAAGTGGGCCAGTGGGGGGGGTTACATATTTAATATGTACTCTTGTGCCCATCTCATGCATCACACAATTAGTTTTTTAACACTTCAACCAGTCTATAAAATGCATAAAAATTAATAAAAACAGGTAATGAAAAATACTGCCAGACTCTGTCTTCAGACTCCCCCAAGTCCTCTGACACTCTCATGAAGTCAGGCATGAGCTGAATGGGCTGTGTTTCCCATTCTGCTCTCCTCCAACCACCCCAGTGCATAAATGCTACAATGGTCTGGCGGTATAGCCAACAACATGTAGTTACCAGTGCTGCATAGGATACCAGTACCAAAACTTGTCAATAGCATTTGTTACATATAGCAGTGATACAATATGTAAGAGTGAAGACACAACAGGGTGTGGGGTGTCAGGGGATACCTTCCAGTTCCAGAGGCATGACTCAGTGCAACAGGCAGAGGGTCATTATTGCCCTGGAAGGGTGGATATCACACAACACCCCACACCCAAAGGGGTCTTATCCCATTTGGAAAATGGGTTGTGATGCCAGCCTTGTGGTGTGGTGGGCTGAGGCACTGGTTGGCACATCACTTGCCACTACAGTGACCTTGGTTCAGGAACTGAGCAGGATCACACAAGGTTTTTGGGGAAGGAGGACAAAATGTTCTACTGCTTGGGTTCAACCAAGTGAAGGCTAAGTGCTACAACAGCAGATGCTTCTCAGGGGGCTGGACACAGACACTTAGTGCCTGCAGCATCTTCACACTGGATGCCCATGCCAGGGTGTGTGAGCCAACCTCAGGGAATGGGATAGAAAACAAGGTGGAAAATTTCTATGAGCCAGGATGACACCTGCTAGACTGCAACAAGCTCTACACCATATACCAGGTGATGGCTTGAACAAGCAAGTCACAGAGATGGTAGGTGATGGGGCTGGAAGGGCTGGGGGCCAAAGAGGGCCAGTGGCAGCAGAATGGCATAGACATAGGATGAAAAAAATGGATTGTGTTGGAGTGTTGTGTGAGAAATGTCAGCTAACATGGTGCAAGCATCATACAGATGTACGGTTGTGATGACAGAAGAAACAAACAGAGTAGATGGATTGAAATGTTGCTGAGGTAAGCTGTGAAAAGGGAAGTGTGAGATGCATACCAGGGGCTGGGGCAGGTGTGGGGAAAAACTGCTACAAGTGGGGCTTCACCTCTGGAACCACAGCTTTTCCCACACACTCCATTTTTCAAGGCTGAAGCTACTTTACAACCAGCTCCCTGATTCATGGCAGTTTGCAGCTGTTATTTCTGCACAGCTGTGCCAAAATGTTATGCTTGGTGGGATCAGGCATAGCATCTCCTGCAGCTATGCCTGCTGCGCCTATGTGGAGTTCAGGCTGAAAATAGTAAAGTCTGCAGGAGTGGAGAATTCATTCCACACTGGCCATTTCAGAGTTGGACTTAGTCCCAGGAGGGCTTAAACTCTGGCTTCAGTCTGTATTTTGTTTTTTGCACTGGGCCGTGTTGCCTGATAAACATATAGGCAGATAATGCTGTTAGTCAATCACAGACCAGCATTTCTGTTACTCATTTTCTAAAGCCCTAACTCCCCAGGAGGACAGTGCTTGAGGGATGTTCAAAATCCTTAATTCCAGGAAAGAGTTTGCATTACATGGTACAGAGACAGGGTGTGGTTACAGGGCTGGCCAAGCCCTACTTCACAATAGAAGTTCCAGAAAATAACCACACTCCAGTCAGTTACTTAACAGAGGCACTGCTATACCAGAGTTTTCTTTCAAAAATTCCAAATCCTCTTTTATTAAAGTACATAGTGCATTACAAACAAAGCACTGCTGTGAACAGAGCACAATATTTAAAGTATATTGATAAAGTTTGCAATTAATGGGAAGGCTAGTCTGAGGTTTAGTGTGGGGGAATAAACTCCTCTCGCACACAGTATTTAAACCAGCCTCTCCCAGCAAGCACCACTCTAGTGTTGAAAATCACCCACCAGCTTCTCCTTTCTCCTCCTTTTCACCATCCTCCCCCATGCTGAGGGGTGCTCTATTCCTTTCAGCTATCAAGCTCAAAGTGTCTAAGACATAGGAAGAAAGTACAGCCACAAACAGAGTTACACAAGCATAAACATTTATTCCACCAGCATTGAACCATACATTTTAATACCATCAATAATTATATTGTATTTTTAAAATTATTTTGCTCAGACAGTTGGGATTTTGGAGTTACTTTCATACTACATAAGTAATTTCCACTTATTTCAGTAATCACAGACTATTGTCAAAGAACTATGGTCTTATTATGAAAATTGAAAAATTCTTCAAATATCTTCCACATTTATCATTAGTGATCCCAATATTTTCCAAATCTTTTGCAGGCTTTTCCTGCTAAAGCTGTGGGTGATTATATTTAAGGTCACCAATGCTGATGCAGTTGATGATTCTTATATTGTTTAAAAATCCTGTATTTATCCAACATTTGCTTTATGTGAACCATTGTTAATTGGCAGGCCATGGCTGAAAACAGGCATTATTTTGCCTGGGGTACCTCACTGGTAAATCAATCAATCAATCAATCAATTGATTAAGTGCTCAGTCAATAAATAAAATACAAAGGTGTGCCTCAGGGCACTGGGTCAAAATGCCAAAAACAAGAACAGTGCTGCTAAAACAGCACTATCAAAAACAACCCTAGTCCAGAACACTGTGGGACAAAACAACACCAATGGTAGTGTTCCAAAACCACACCAATGACTGATACCATGGCTAAAAAAACAAAATGTACACTTTATTTTTGCAAGGGGCACTGCCCCTACACCCCCCTCCATAACTAAAATAACCAACTCTGGGGGCAGATGAACTCTGGGATGGGTAGTAACCTGAGGTGGGGAGACATCAGATTTAGGCATAAAAAAAACACATTTGCGGTGGGGGAAGATGGGAAATGCAAGACTCAGGAGACTGGGAACAGAACCCTGGTCTCCGGATCAGTACTGCTGGAGCTGCTTGTGCCTTAGCCTTCTCCGCCTTAGGAGCAACACAGACAACCTCACTGCTTTTTTCCTACTTCTCCACTTCCTCCTGTGCCTTGACAGCTACAGGAATAGCGGTATCTGCCTGTCGCTGTTAAGTCATTCATGATTGTGACATCACCGTTTTGACAGCGCTATTATTGAAACGTTGTATTCACCCAGTACAGTGCCTCAGCATGCTACTTGTCTTTATGATATCCTATCTGTAACTGCATTGTAAACCGTGTATTGTGTACTGTAATGTCTTTACTGTTCCTTCATTGTAACCTCCTGGGCCGTGCCTGAAAATAGGCATTCATCTGCCTAGTGCACTCCACCCAGTTGTCAAAAACTAAGTAAAAAATAAATATGGAGAGGGGGAACCACCAAAAACTGTTTTCGGGAGGGGGTAAGAAGCTACTGAAAACTACAGATCTGAGGATGGGGCATCTAAAGCTGAGAAATGATGATAAACTTCTAAACAAGTGAATGGACACCAACAAAGGGTAAAGAATCCCTGATATAATATATTGTAACTTTTTGCTGAAGAAAAGCTGTTTTGAGTTTGTGTTTTGTGATGGATCCATTTAAAGGGGCAAGGCACGTTTATTTTTATAGCACCCCATTCCAGCAGCCTAGGGCACTGCACAAGATACATCAATAAATAAAGTCCCAAGGCATAATATTATAATAAAATAACAGTAGACAACTAAATCATTACAAATACAAATAAATAAATTAGAGAAATAAATACAATTAAATAAAGGGACATTATCCAAAATAAAGGACTTTTTCTGATGTAGTTTGTTTGATAGTCCATTTAAGAGTGTTCCTTGTATATCACAAAGGCTGGCTACATTATTCATTCACATAAGCCCACAGCTGTGCTGTAACAACTATTTTCATCACCTTCCAAATGATCACTTACAGTATAATACTTATAATTAAGGAAACATACTCAGTGGAGTATGAGTTGTATTCCAGCATAAACACATTTTGGGTGCACTGTGAGGCACGATGTACAGCTGACCACAAATTGTGCAAATCAGAGTATAGCCCATACCTTAGAGGATATTATACCACCTATAAAATAACATATCTGCAATTTTAATGTTAAAAAGAATAAACCTTTTTATGCTTTTAATTTTGTAACACAAAATGGTTTTGTGTTGAATAAAGTCTCCACTGGTTGCAGAAACATTTTCCTTAGTACTGCTGATCTCACCTAAGCCACCCACCAGGGTGTCTTTAGAGCATTTTTGTTTTGTCCACCAGCACAATGTTGTGTTTTTACTGAGTTCCGTAGAACCACAAATAAAAACATACCAAAACTGGAATTTTCTTGCCTTAAAAATGGGAGATAAAGGGAAACATAGCAATGGCTTGGTTTAGTGTATAGCATGTGACAAAAAGATTTGGTTATAACACAGACTGTGGTTGAAAATATACGATTCAGACCATTTGTAACTGCTAATGCTTACATTTTGAGAAAAAAAAAACAAATCTGTGGCTTTAAAGCCAGTGCCAAACACAGGAAAGCTACCCATTCACTCAGCTGTCAAAGTATTTACTTCATTTTCGGGAGCTCCCTTGAAGGGTTGATATCCTCTTCCTTTGCTCATCAGCCTTTTACACCTGAGTCTTTCGCTCAGCATGGACAGTTGGATGTGTTCTTGCCTCACTGAACTGCCAACTTCAGCATAAAAGATGATTTGGTGGGGAGTCAGACTGAAGAGCTTCGGGAGTTTCAAGAAGGAGGGATTTGGGGAGCTGAATGGTTAATGTGGGGGGGGAAGGATTTCATTCATTTGGCAGTAGTAAACAAAGGGCTCCATGATGGGCTATGGAGGTGGTGCTCATTTAGACAGTAGGACTAATACATGATTTTTGTTTT